>JAAALK010000085.1:16244445-16511878 GCA_019279435.1 Zizania palustris | reverse complement strand
TCAACTCGCTATGCATCTACTCAGAAAACTTGGATACAAGCTCATTAGTAGAACCACCAAAAATAATATCATCAACATAAATCTGAGCAACCAACAAGTCTGCGCCATCTCTAAGCAAGAAAAGAGCCTTGTCCACAGAACCCATCACAAAACCTTTTTTCAACAAGAACTGCTTCAGGCGATCATACCAAGCCCTGGGGGCCACCTTTAGACCATATAAAGCCATCTGCAACTTGTAAACATGTCGTGGAAATTTAGGGTTCTCGAAACCCCGGGTTGCTTAACATAGACCTCCTCCTCTATATACCCGTTTAGAAAAGCACACTTGACATCCATTTGATGAAGCTTAAAACATTTAGAAGCAGCAAAGGCCAAAAGAATACGAATGGACTCAAGGTGAGCAACATGGGCGAAGGTCTCTTCAAAATAAATGCCTTCTTTTTGACAAGAACCCTGTGCCACTAATCAAGCTTTGTTGCGCACCACAACACCATCTTCTCCTTGTTTGTTCTTAAACACCCACTTGGTGCCTATGGTGTTGCATCTAGGTGGCAGCTCAACTAGTGTCCAAACCTAATTGCGAACAAAATTTTCAAGCTCTTCTTGCATGGCGTTTATCCAATTTGAATCGGAAAGAGCATGAGAAACGTCTCGGGGCTCAAAACTAGCTACAAAAGCAGACTCAGCAAACATAGCAAGAGAACCAACTGAGAAATGTAAGGATTTCTCCGTAAGATCACCTATGTTGAGCTCTGAAGGGTGATCATGCTGAACTGCTCGGGATCCTAGGTGATCTGAAGTCACCTCACCAGAGTCAGCAACTGGCTCCTCTGGACTCGGCTGAGAAGTCATCTCACCGGAGTCAACACCTGGAACCTCTGGACTAGGCTGAGGAGGCTCGATCGAAGTAGAGGGAGTAATTAGAGGTCCATCCTCATCCTTAGTCGAAGTCTCAGAAGGTGTGGGGTCTGCAGGCGTTGCAGAGGGCCCACCCTCATCATCAGCAGGAGGGTCATCATCTTCCTCGAAGATGGACTCTCCAAGCTCATCATCTCCAGAAAGTTCAAAAGAAGGAGTCGGCGAGGGAAAAGACTCATCAAAAGACAACTCACAAGCCTCGACAAGCATCTGGGAGTCTAGGTTCCAAACACGAAAGCCTCGTGAGTGCAAGGCATAACCAAGAAAAACTCCATCCCAACAACAAGACTCAAACTTGTCCAAATGCCCTCCCTTTATAAGCACAAAGCACTTGCATCCAAAAGCTCGCAAGTGACTCACCTTGGGCTGTCTACCAAAACACAACTCATATGACGTCTTACCTAAGTAAACTCTAAGAAAAATGTGATTGGCAAGATAGCAAGCTATATTCATTGCTTCAGCCCAAAAACGCCAAGGAGTCCTATGCTCATCAAGCATCATCCTGGCCATCTTGACTAGCGTGCGGTTCTTTTGTTCCACAACGCCGTTCTGTGGGGGAGTGTAAGGAGCAGAGAACTAATGGTCAAGACCCTGATCACTACAAAAATTGACGAACTAAGAGTTCTTAAACTCAGATCCGTTGTCCCAACGAATTGCTCGCATCAGACCATTGTTCTCGGTCTTCAGCATCAAAATCAGGTCATGAACATACTGAAAAGTCTCATCCTTAGACTCTAGAAAGTAAACCCACGAAAATCGAGAACAATCGTCAACTATCACAAGGGCGTACCACTTCCCACCGACTGAGCGTACTCGAGTTGGACCTACTGTGTCCATGTGCAACAACTCTCCCGGGTATGAAGTCATCACCTGAGTCATAGGTGCATGAGAAGCGGCAACCATTTTCCCATGACGACAAGGATGACACACTAGATCCTTCTCCATCTTAAGCTTAGGCAATCCTCGGATAAGATCCATAGAACTCAATCTAACAAGTAGATCAAAGCTCAAATGGCCTAACCTTCTATGCCACTTCCATAGCTCAGAGGAGGATCCGGCCATCAGACAGCGAGAAGGGCCAGAAGAACTAGAGAAATCAATACGAAAAACCTTACCAAAAGGTAAGATCCGGCAAACTAAAGATCCTCTAGAATCAACGACAGAAGACATGCCCTTCTTAAAGCGCACTTCTAAACCATCCTCAAGCAGTTGCGAAATAGAAATTAGATTAAATTCAGATTTCCAACTAAAGCAACATTCTTTAAAGAGAAATAATCAGAAATATGAATCGACCCAATACCTTGTACCTTCCCTTGACCACTGTTCCCGAAAGTGATGTATTCCTTAGAGCTTGGGGGAGTGAGGCTGGAGAACCATCTGCGGTGTCCCGTCATATGGCGAGAACATCCTGAATCCATGATCCATATGTCCTCCAGTCCTCGATCCTGCAAGATCAATGGTCATGAATGGGAGCAAATGGTCGACCACCAGGTCTAGCAAAAGTACTAAACTAGTGCCGATCCATCTGCTCGTAAGTAGGAAAGCAGAAGGAGTCATATGAGTCTGGACCAAAACGCGGCTCAAAGTGCGGTCCTCTATTCTGCCTAAAATCATGACCACGAGGTCCAAAACCGTATCCATAACGACCTGGAACTCTGTCGGAACGGAAACCACCCTCCGGAGCACGATCATAAAAATTGTCTCCTCTACCACCAACTACACGATGTGGCCTGGCCTCTAGCCTCTCTCTACATCGAGGAACTCTTTGTCTACCACCCTGCTGGTAGAACTGCTCCTGCCCACCTCGAGCTTTCTCTGCTCGCTCAACCCACTTCCTCCTGAAGCAAAACTCCTCAAGATGCCCGTCTTTTTGACAAAACTCATAGTGATAGGTAGGCTTCTTGGGATGTTGTTGAGGCTTAGGGTTCTTAGGCTTGGTGGTGTTGGGTGTAGCATCTTTGGTCTGAGAGGGTCCAGGTAAAGAATCAAGAGAAGTGTGGAGAGTTTTAGGCTTTGGAACCCAGATCTGCTTCTTAGGTGGAGCTTTAGGTTGTTCTTGGATCACTCCATCCTTGGGCTGACTATCCTTAAAGGACTCAGTGGAGTGAGTCTTGGGATATCTCTGTTCGGGAGTCATCTTACTCCACTCCCTGCACGGCTAATGGCGCTCTGAAAATCAGCCTTGGTATATGTAACACCCCAAATTTCCAAAACGATAAAAATGTTATTTAATTCAATTTCCTGAATTTTATATTTCTAAAAATACCTTTAATACCCTTTTTATACCCTTTTGAACTACATCATAAAGTTAATGACCAAACCAGGGGCTGAAAATTTTTGTATAAACTCCCAAAGCCAAGAAATATTTTTGAGGATTTTTATAAATTTTTATCAACCTTGGAAGTAGCCCTAATATTTTAAATCAATTTTTGCAATTATTTTTAATCAGAAAATATTTTCAAACAGTAATGGGCTCCCTCCCCTCTCTTCTCTCTCTCCTGGCCAGCCCAGCCCGTTACCTCGCGCGCCTTAGGCTGACAACCTGACCCCACCTGTCAGCGCCGATTGCCTCCCCTCGCCCGCGCACCCGACACCGCGGCCCCACCTGTTAGCCCTCCCGCTCGCTCGCTCGCGCCCGCTGGCCAGTGGCCCCCACCTGTCAGACCCGTCGTCTACCTCGCGCCGTTGCCCCCAAATCGTGCCGGCCGATGACCCCCGCCTCGGATCCGCCTCGCTGGCCCCTCCCGCATTGAATTGACGCCATTAAACAGCTCCCCGCGCCCGGCCGACCGTTTTCCCCCGTTAAACCACACCATTAAGCCACGGGATCACCGCTACGCGTGCATGGCCGAGCCCCTCGCCGACGAGTTAATCCCCCCCGGCTTTCCTTGTATTCGTCACCCGTTATCCCTCGCCGACGACCCTATTTAAACCACGGCCCTCCACCGCGTTCAGTTCATGCGTCCAATTGCTCTCAGACCAAACCGAGCGCCCACACTTCGCCTTTTAGCGCACTCCCCCTGTTTCGCATCCAGCCACCCCTCGCCGTCGCCTCGGACCGCCTCTGTCCGCGCCTCCGCCACCAACGTGACCGCAAGGACCTCCCCAACGCCGGCCACCACTCCATCGTCGATGAACCTCGCTGGATCGCCGTCGCCGCCAAGGACCCGAACACCTTCACCGCCTCCGCTCGTCGCCGGCCTCGCTCCGTCGACCTTTCTTCGCCGCAAGGGTACCCTCGTGATCCCCGTAGCACCCTCTTTCCATTTTAGGCCTTAGCTTCAACCGCCATCGCTCGCCGTGGCCCCTGGCCCGCTCGCCGTCGCCGGAGAAGAAGACCGGCACGGGCTGAGTACCCGTGTCGTGTCGGATTCACGCGCGACCGCGCGATCTGGATCCGACGGTTACGATTAATTCCCGCGTGTGATTTAATCGGATCCGTTAGATCTCGGCGAAGGGGTACGTTATAATCTCAGTCGCCCGTTAGTTTTAAAACCCCGCATCGCATCTAAGTCGTTCATCGCGTACTGGTTCGATGTTTTAATCACAGCCGTCCACATCAACTTACACACCCCGCCTCGCCCGCGCGCGTTGGATCTGGATCCAACGGTCAAGATCGATCCGGCGCACGCGCACAGTGCACGGGTTCACCGTGGGCCTGGCTCACCGTGGACCCGAGGCGTTTTAAATTTGAAAATAAATTCCAGAAAAGGTTTAAAACTTGTAAAATTCATATCTGGCACATTTGAACTCTAAAAATTGTCATTCCAATTTCAGAAAATTCATAATATTATTCTCTACATGATTATGCAATAAAAACAGTAGGTTTACTTTGGACATTTCATGTTTATTCAAATGATTATTCAAAGGCCTTTAGGGCTAAAATACAAATTCAAATATTTAAACTTCAGAAAAGTTTATATTTATTTCCTTTCTGTCCATGTGCTGAAAACCATTAAACTAACATGAACTTTTCATTTAAAAGTTTATTAGGAAACTTAAGATGACAATAATCACATTTAAACACCCTTCCTAAAAAGGACAACTTTTCATTTTAATTCCTTAAAAATTTATTATGAAATAAATCTCAAAACCTTAACAATTGAATTTATCTTATTCTTAATCAAACCAACTTTAACTTATGTGCTTATCATGTAATGTTATATTGTTTGATTGAATGTTGTGTTCTTTTTATTTTACTTTATTATATTGAAAAGACTACGACGTCACCGAGGAGCCGGAATACTTCCCGGAAGTCCCTCCCTCGCCTTTCCCTGAACAAGGCAAGTCACCAAACCAATCTTTTGAGCATATTGAACCCATGTTTGATTAATCTATCGTTAAAACACATAGGCTATATATGCATTAGTCCAATGAACCCTTACAATATATTTATTTAGGATCCCCCGACCTTGATGTGCAACCCAAGCCATGCTCTCTAGCCTAAACTCCTTGTCACCATATGATAAATGTTATTAGCTAGTGTCCAATGTATCGACACGATCGCTATAGGATAAAAATGAGTTGTAGTACCTGGTCCTATTATATGATCCCCATTGTTTCTTATCTATGGAATTCTGTCGGTGTTGGAGTTGTGGTTGTGAGTGAATGCATGGTGGGTTCCGGGTGCAAGCTAGGGCATTGGTCGGTAGCACCCGGGGCACTATAAGGACCAGTCTGAGGGATCCGTTGCAATACACTTCCGTACTAACCACAAGTCTAGTGGGTAAGTCCTAACTAAGGTATGGATTGTTCCAAACCGAGGCCACCATTTGGAGATGGATCAAGTAGCACCTGCGGGTGACTTGTACCAATGTGGCGCAAAAGGGGGTGCGACGTTAGCCGGGATGCGGCCCGGCGCGCCGGCGAAACCTAGAGCGGGTGGTTATCGCTTGGAGCATTTCATGACGAGGTTTTGGCACGAGTTCCCGTGGTATGGGTCATCTCGTTTGGGATGAGTGCGTGCCTTGTGGGTACAGTAGTACATCTCTAATCAGAGTCTTAAATCTTTTCGAAAAGTCGAGCCCACGGTCAAGGGCGGGTTGCGTGACATCCTCCAGTTAGATTACTTTGAATATGTATGTGCATGATGGTTTGACATGTAAGGACTGTTGTGCGAGGAGGTAAACGTACTCCTCGAGTTAGTTGATGTTGTTGATGTTCATGTTTACTTTTCCGCATGATTAAAATGTGACTACACTAAATGCAATAATTGAAACTGTACTTTTCCGCACTATTAGCCATTACCCTTCTTTGTTTATTATCCTGCATTATTACTTGCATTTGCGGTGGCTTGTTGAGTACTTTTTGTACTCATACCCGTTGGACCCCACAGAGGAAGCTTACTATGAAGATGGTCTGGAGTAGCGACCCAGTCGAGAAGAAAGATCCTGAAGAAGATGTTCGTCATGCAGAATTTTAATTATCTTTATTACTCTTTTTACCAAAACTTTGATGTAATAAATATGGTCTGCGTACCATGAATATTGCCGTATGTACGTTGTCGCATGATGAACCTTTTGTATTATTGTTTTTCTTATAAAATTCAATAATGTCTCGATTTTGGTAAATCAGGGCGCCACAGTATATGTGTAACCTACCCCAAACCCATCCTGTCTCTTGAATTGCTGGATCATCATGCCAAGCTGTGGCTCTCTCGCACTAATCCAACTCAGGATCTGACGGAGGTAAAAGTTCTCGTTCTGAACATCAGCTAGCTCCTCTCTCAAAGAAGCTGACACCTCCACCCGAGACAAGCAGATCTCACACTCTTTATCAACTTCGACAGACTTCTCAGCTTTTAGCTTGATCAACTCTATTCTAATGGACAAACAGTTCTCACAAACAGTGGGTGGAACTGACAAGGTCTCAAGCTCTAGCTTAGTCTGCTCCAACTCAGCTCTCACTCCAGCTAACTTGCTCAACTGCTCATCACTCTTGGCTCTCAGCTTAGCTATACTAGCTAAATGAGATGGGCAGTCTACACAAGGTACGAAGAGAGTGGCATGAGCATCTTTCAGCTCCTGCTGAGCGCTCTCAAGCTCAGTGGCCAATGCGTCTCTCTCATCTACTCTCTCTGTGCACCTGGACTTAAGAGTCATCAGGTCACACAACAATACCTCACAGTTAGGGCACTCATCACTATCACCCAAGCAAGGGGAAGAAGACAGACTCTCAATCTTGCCATTTGTCGTGGCAAGCTCACTCTCAAGCTCATCTATCCTCTTCTTAGCCCCTCTAAGCAGTTTCTCCCTATACTTCAACTCCTGACAGTTCTGTTCTAATAAATTAACAACTTCTTGTTCATAGGATGATACCTTCTCATCGTCGTCGGAGTCGTCGGAGGAGTCCTTTTCTTTCTTCTCCCCAAGAGCTATTGAGCAGAAGCTCTTGTGGGGTCTTCGGTTATCACATGAGCGTCTCTTCGGCTTGTCCCCGAAGGCCATGAAACAGAGGCCTGCCGAATCATCCCTGTCCTTCCCCTTCGTGATCACGATCTCTTCATCACTTGAGCTTGAAGATGAGGAGGAAGACGAGGATCTCTTGGAGTATCTTTTCTCCATCTCTGCGAAGAAAGCCTTGTCTCGTTTCTTGTTCTCACGCCTGTAGTCCTTCAAAGCCTTTCGAAAGAATCTCGTCTTGGGCTTGCCCTTCGTGGAGGTGTCGTATTTGTCGGAGTCGTAGGAGTTGCCGCCGGGTCCCTTCTTGTAATTCTTCCGCTTGGGGCGGTCGGCAATGAAATGACCTGTATCACCACACTCAAAGCATCCGGATTTTGTGCCGTGTCTCTTGAACATTCGCTTATCATAGACACGTCGCACCCGGTTGTTAAACAATCACATATCATCATCTCCTAGAGTATCAAGTTGTTCCTCGGAGATAGACATAGGGGAAAAAGCAGTACAACTCATAACATTAGGATCAGCAGGCGGTGTCGCAAGCGCCAGAGTCTTTGAGCCAAAACCAGTGAGATTTGATCTGAACTGGATATCGACCTCTGAGGCCTTGAGCTTACTAAAAAGCTCTACGATGATCAAGGTATCATAAGACGTGCTCTCAACAATAAAAGAGACCTTGATCTCCCAGATCTTAGGGTCCAAGGTATGGAGTACCTTAAGCGCCTGTTCATGACCCGAGACCAGCTGATCACCCTCGGCCTTGTTAACGCGAAGCTTGTTAATGATCGATTGAAAATGACCAAACAAAGCCTCAACAGTCTCACCCGTCTTCTGTGAGAAATTTTCATACTCACGCCGGTAGATCTGGTAGAGCCTAGCCTTGACCTGAGTTGTCCCCTCATGGTGTGCCTGGAGGGTAGCCTAGATCTCTCAAGCGGTGGTGAGATGGCTAACACGCTCAAACTCACTAGGACCTAGATCAGAAAATAAAATGTTCACCACTTTACTATTATTTTGATGTTGTGTAACTACATCTGCAGCAGTATCCGTAGCAATAGTCCTTATGGTGAAAGTAGGATAAACACAAATCTCCCATATGTCCAAGCTCTAGCTCATAAGGTATGCTCGCATGCGAGTCTTCCAATAAGTGTAGCCAAAAGCTTCTAGGGATGAGATTTTACCAGAAGACGTCATGGTCACTACCTAGGTTTAGAATCGGTTAAGATAAAGGAAAAATCTAACCTTGCTCTGATATCACTTGTAGGACCGAAAGTAGCGACCAGAGGGGGGGTGAATGGGCGCCTAAAAATTTCTTGCTAAACTAAAACTTTAACTCAACACCCAAACGAACTTAACCAGACGAATAATATTAGCAAAATAGATTACAGGAATTAAAGTTGTCTAGCCTAAAAATGACCGGTGTCCTAAATAAAATGATATTAAAGATAAACTAAATAGCGATACTGCAAAAATAAATACACCTAGATAAATCACGAACTGTTTATATTTCAGTCTAGAAATAAAATACTAATCAAATGAATAAAACATGGATCATTAAAAATTAATTCAGAAATAAACCTAAAGTATTGCACGTAAAACTAGACTAAAAATATTACTGCGACTAATAATTTTTTTCTCTTTTTATATGAGCAAATTAAAAAACACCTAAATAAATAATGCGAGATAAGTAATAAAAATGTAACAGATTAAAAAATTAACTTGGAGATTAATTTTTATGCTAATACAATAAAAACCAGGTGATAAAATTAAATACGAAATAACTAACAGATTTAAATTAATTAAAAATTAGGAGATAAAAACTTACCTACATCACAGAAAAATCCGGGCATCCCCCCTTGGAAAAACTTCACCGGAATTACTCTCGCCGTGAGCCTGAATCATGCCACGTGCTGTGCGGATGTGGTGCTGCAAGCAATGCCGTGAGGACCAAAGGCCGTGGGGCCCACGTCTTGGGACAAGGCTGTGGCCGTGGTAGCTTTTTGGTGCTACTGGTTCTTTCCGCCGCGCCGCCGCTTGCAAAAAAAAAGCTGGCCACATCCTAGCGCCTCGGTGGAAGGACCTAGCAGCGTATGCTGTTTTCTAAAGACACGATCCACAAATCGCATAGTGCAGATTGGCCGGAGAGGAGAAAGAGCCCCTGGAAAAAGAAAAACGACGGCGAAAAATAGAAGCTGTAGTGATGAAATAGTAGATCAAACAATCATCGGCAGAGGATAAATAACGTGGACTGTAGATTAATCTCGGGGAAAACAGTCGTTTATCCCCAGGGGGGATAGGGGCCTATTTATAGGCGACTCCTAAAACATGAAAAGACTAATTTACCCCTAGGGTAAATTAAACTGACCCTAAAATAAATTCTGAAAATTACTAAAATATTCTTAGAAAAACCACCTTACTCAAATAAAAATATTCTAAACTTAAAAACTAATTATTAATATCCTAAAAATGAATTAATCATAGGTTGTCAGTTTTGCGCCGAAACTGACAAAGCGTCCATCGTCTTCGCACTAGGTACCCGGATTGGGCCAACCCAACCCCACAGCTTCCTCAGCCCGGCAATCGCTTGCTGCCCATGTACCTGAGTCAAACCAAGTCAATAGACCGGTGGATCCTCTGCCGCTCCTAGCCATGTACCCGGATTGGGCCAGCCCGACTCCGGAGCTCCTCTGCCTGGCTGTCGCTCGCTGCCCGTGTACCTGAGTCACATGCGCCTCAGACTCGGCAGGTCTTCATATTTCCCTTCCTTTGACTTCCGTTGACAATCACTCATCACATATGGAATATCAAAACCATATTCTTCAACATGGTTTCTCACCGTCGCGCCCCCCGCACAGTAGCAGACCGAATTCCATCCGTTGCAGGGCCGATTGGACTCCCCGAGGGTGTCCCATCACTCTGTATAGACATTTATTGCCTGTGCAGCTAGAAGCCGGCCTTCGGCCCCAGGCTCCAAAGGCCTGCCATCCCCAAAGAATCATTCTTTTAGTGTCATTTGTCTTGAGGCGCACGCACCCCTTCGCTTCGAAGGGCTATGAGTGAGGGGCTATTGTTGGGGGAAATAGTTTTTCCTTAAATAGGGGCCAAATGACGTCAGCCTCTAAAGGTCTCGGGTTCAGAGCCCGTCAACTAGCGAAGTCTCAAGACGAGCTTCGGTCCCCTCCGACGAAGATAACTCAAAGTGCAGACAAGGTTTGCCCCTCCAGGTCACCTCCGGGGCCCCTCCGGGTTCCCTCTGGAGCCAATCATCCGGGAATCCTCCGGTCCCCTCTGGAGCCAATCCTCCAGGACCCCTCCGGTCCACTTCGGAGCCAATCATCCAAGACCCCTCTGGTCCCCTCTAGAGTCAAGCCTCTGGGACCCCTCCGGTCCCCTTCAAAGCCCTCCGGAGCCTTTCTGAGCCCTCTTCGAGAGCCACTTCGGAGTCCACCTCGGAGCCCTCTTCAGGGCCAATTGCGAAGTCCTCTTCGGAGCCCACTTTGCGGTCCGCTTCAGAGTCCTCTTTAGAGCCCCCTCAGCTAGCTCCAGCTGATACCCTCCGGCAAGTACTCTGGTCCAGAAGAAATGTCCAAGTATGGCTACAGTCTAAAGCCATACCAGGGCCCCATCTCCTGGTATGTCGTATACCTGCTCCAGAAGTTATGTATATCCACCACGTCTATAAAGTCACATGTACAGTAGTATAGCCTTTTTCCCTTCCTACCCTGACAAAGCCGATGGCTTATAAAGGACAATTGGGTCTTTTCCTTTAGCCTGCGTGCCTATAAATACAAGGTCATGCCCTTATAATGGACATGATGCTTAGTAGAGGCAAAACTATGCCCAATCCACTGTAAACTGGACGTAGAATTATTATCCTGCCAGGGAGGCCCAAACCAGTATAAATCCTTTCTTTTCCTGTGAGAACCCTTCGACGTTCATTCCATACACCATACACAACCACAGAAAACCTGTTTGTAACTAACGCAATTGTTACAACAATAAGAACTGAAAATGATCTAGTCTAAAAATGACCGGTGTCCTAATCGAAAAGACACCATCAAAGTGTTTAAAAGTAGATTAACAAATCTTTTAGCTCACATGCATTGCAAATAGCACAAGTACAATCATCAAAAATACTCAGCCATTTTAAACAGATAAAATAAAACCTGATGATTAACTTTGTTCAAAGATGATTCAAAATGCACTAAAGAATCAAGGATGTATTAAATACTAATTATGGTGCAGTCTAAAAATAAAGTGCTTGCAATTTAATCTATCACTGAAATACACTAGAAATCACAGGTAGACATGATAGGTTGTTGTGAATTATACGCGGAATAATTAGTTCATTCTTGGACTAAGCACAGTAAACAAATACCAAGTAATTTGTGCAGAATAACAAACTGGACTAAGCATGGCAAAAAAATACCAAGTATTTTGTGCAGAATAACAAACAAAACTCACAATGTGATGGTTTCTGTGAAAACCACAAACAACTGCACGCCATACATTCTACCCGATGCTTTCTCAAGCGCAGTGCTACCAGGAACTCATGGTATGAATCACACAGTAGAGCCGCTCCCTCGCGCTGCACTCGTGGATGTGCTGCAAGTGGAAAGGATCACCAGCGGTGGAAATAAAAACCGGGCAGCTTCATGAGAGCACGTATGTGGATTGCCATGGATGGCTAGCTACAGCCCAGCACTACAAGAAAACAGGAAATTTTCGTCATCAATTTTAATTTTCGTTGGCTTTCGGAAAAACCGACGAAAGTTAATTCACTTCCGTCGGCCTACAGGAGCCGACGGAAGTTAAATTAAATTCCGTCGGCTTTCACTATGGCCGACGGAAGTTAATTAACTTTCGTCGGGTTTAGGTGCGGCCGACGGAAGATATTTTTCCGCGACCTGTTTTTCCAGCCCGCGCCCTGTTCCCCCCCCCCCACATTTTTTCCCACTGCACCTAGGTTTTTTCGCTCGCTCGCCTCCCTTCCTCGCCTCTGTGCCTCCCGGTCACCGCCTCCACACCTCTCTCCGCCCTCCGCTCGCCGCTCGCCGCCCGCCACCCCACCACCACCTCCGCCTCCACCACCGCACCGTACCCTCCACCTCCCCACCGCCCGCACCGTATTCTCCGCCACCCCGTCACCACCTCTGCCACCGCCACCACCTCTGCCCCCGCCACCCCGCCACCACCTCTGCCACCGCCACCTCCGTCACCGCCACCGGGAAGATGCTATGACAATCTGAGTCGCGATACCAAGACCTTACGACCCCCGCATCCGGAGATCCCGCAACGAGAGCAAGAACGACGAGGTAATCCTCAATCCCACCCGTTTTGCTTTCGATTTAGGTTCTAAAATGCTTAAATCAGGTACTGTATTTCCGTGATTGTGTTGATTTGAACTAAATTTGGGATTAGGATGAATAATTTTGGGATTTCATGTTCTAGGGTTCTTCAATTTTGGGGAAATTAGGGATTTCACGCACCGCTCACTCCATGAGCTGCTGCCATCTCATGTCTTTGTTTTCTCCCCTCACTCATGCATTCCCATCATCCCACGGCTTCTGGAGTTGTTCGCAAGAGCCGACGCGGAGTACCTCATCATCAGTTTGATTTTTTCGTTCTGAACTGCTACAAATGAATGGTTTAAACTTTAAACTATACTCATGATTCTTGTAAGTGTAAGGTAGGTTTTTTGCAAGGTCTTCTTAAATGTTGCATAAATGTTGCAACTCTTTTTTTGCCATGTTTAATCGTTGGTATGTTTATTTGATCTTGTTTAGATTATCATTTCATACTAATTCTGGTAACAACTGTTGTTTTAAATTAGGAAAATCAGCTTGGCGTTTCTCCTTTTATACATTCATCACTTACTTTATTCTGCTTGAATGTTTATGTCATCTTAATGGCATGAACTTGTTCATATTCTACTTGCACATCCAAAGGTAACACATGCTAATTTACTGTATCTTCAACTTACTTTACTTTTTCATTCTATGGTTCTGAACTCTAAAGTCTAAAGGAACTGTCAGACAAACTGCCAAACAAGTTGGATTAACAATTATAATGAATTTTTTCATTCTATGTGCTTCAGATTGATATATGTGTTTCATTGTTCGTGGGCTAAGAGGACTTGGACTGCAACCAGATATTTTAGGATGTCACAGTACCGAGGTACATCATCTAGCCATTTTTTCATTCATCGCAGCATTCAATGGTTCATTTCCTTTTGTACCAAAATTGTTGTACTAATCATCTTGATGCTTTTTACAGCCTCTGGACCAGATTGCCCATGAAGCAATTCTGAAAGTTTTAGACTTTCAAATGTATGTATTTTTAATGAGTTCATTAATCAGATCATTGTTTCAAGCAAAAATACAAATGCATGTGGAGGTATTTATTATACATATGACAATATTGATTGTTCCTGTTAACTGATTCATCTTGTATGATCCTTATTCATGCTCTTTTGCATGCCAGAGGTAGATTACATTAGTTGCCCTGGTTTGGTGCTCTACTGTATGTAGATTACTTAACTTATGATGTTGTACTGTATGCAGATTTATTGCATCCAAAAGTAGGGTCATGTCAGAAACGTGGTGTTGATGCTATATCTGAAAGCAAATCTGATTGAATATGTAGAAATTAGGTGGGAGGCTAGAACTTTGGCTCGGTAGTCATTTTGCATAGAATGCAATTCTAGTTTTTTCTTTTTTTTCTTTTTAGTTAACTTCCGTCGGCCAACATTGGCCGACGGAAGTTATTGCCCCATCGATAGAAAAAGGAAAAAAATGTAATTTCTGTCGGCTAGGCTTTTGCTGACGGAAGTTACCGATTCTTCCGTCGGCTAGGTTTGGCCGACGAAAGTTAGCTAACTTCCTTCGGCTGCCGACGAAAACTAGCTAACTTCCATCTAAACGCTTCCATCGGCCAAATGCCGACGGAAGTTAGCCTTTTGCCGACGGAAGTTAGCTTCTTTCGTCGGTTTTAGCCTAACTTCCGTCGGCTTTGGCCGACGGAAATTCTTTGTTTTCTTGTAGTGCAGGCGCTTCTTCGGCGATGGAGTTAGCAGTGGCTGGCGGCATAGGTAAAAACCATCCGACAGCAGATATGTGAAGAATAAGAGGGTCGGCGGCAGTGCTCAAGGAGGAAGAAAGCCAAGACCAGAAATAGATAAAGTGAACTCTAATTTTTTATTTAAAGTGAGTTAGGAAACTCTAGGGGATTTGGGGATTTGGGGCCCTATTTATAGGCAGCTCAATAAATCAGGAAAAACCTAATATATCCTTAGGGTTTTCACATGTGCTAAAATAAACTAAAAATACTAAAATACCCTTAGATTTTTTACAGACTCGACTAACACAGTGAGACTATGACAGCACAACCGATCCTGGAAATCAGCCAGAGGTACCGATGTCTTCGGTTGGCCTCAGGCGCAGCGCTAGAATTCAGAACAGGCTTCAAGGTTTTCAGAAAAATTGTGGTTCTCGCCAATGCATGCACGTTGATCTTGACCCCAGGTCCAAAGGGAAAGCTGTTATTCTGCATGAGCTGCCAACTCTACAGGACTTCCTTGACTGTTGTAAGAATAGCATGGTACCAGCTACTCTGTCTATTGGTTAGATCCAACATGCGGCTACCCATTTATGTGGGGTTGAGCCCAATTTAGTGTCCAAGGGGGAACTCTCTCGCAGCCCTGGACCATCCAACTCGCAGTGCAATGTGCCAACACCAAACCGCATTGAAGATAAATGATCGCTAGCCTAGACGACAAGTGGGTGGTGGGATCTTCTGGGCGATCTGGACTTCTGGATGCATTTATTTCTGCTGGTTGCTCCATCTTAATTGGAGAGCTTTTGTAGGCTACTTGTTATACTCTCCTGCTTTAGACTTTTGCCCCATGTTATGTTATGTTTCTAAAACTGTTGTTTACTGCTGCTTAATCTCTGGGAGCACTAACCCCTCTGGTTGGGCAGAGGGTCTACTTCTCCTCTTTTGCTTTGTTTGCAATGGGCAGGACTGTTAATTGGCATATTCTCAACTGGAATGTCCGTGGCTTAAACTGTCCGGATAAACGACTTGCAGTAAAATCAATTCTACTGGATTCGTCCTACTCTTTATTCTACCTCCAGGAGACCAAACAGTCTACTATTGACCACTCCATCTTTAGAAGTCTGGCACCCAAACGTTTCGACAAATTCGCTTTCGCTCCATCTAGGGGAGCTTCTGGGGGAATTTTGATAGGATGGAACAACACTTGGTTCTCCGGATGAGTCATCTCTTCAGATTATTTTCAATTAATGGTGGGCTTCTCATCTATAGTGAATGGACAGGATTGGCTTCTCTCAACTATTTACAGCCCATGCCGAGAGCCCAATAGAAGTGAATTCATCAACTGGTTGGCTAATGTTCCTATTCCTTCACAAAGCAACTAGATGTTCCTTGGAGATTTCAATTTCTATCATTTCCCTCATAACAGGAACAAGCCTGGACCAAATTATTCCGACATGTCTCTCTTTAATGCTTGTATCAGCTCACAAGGTCTCCTTGAAATCCCTATCTCAGGCTGTCAATTTACCTGGAGTAACAGGCAATTGGACCCACTGCTTGTGCAATTGGATTGGTGCCTGACTTCGGCTAATTGGACCACTTCTTATCCTTCCACGTGCTTTACAACGTTAGACCGGTTCACATCTGATCATGTTCCCTGCAAAGTCCAAATTGGCACTGATATCCCACGATCAAAACTTTTTCGCTTTGAAAATTATTGGACCTCTCTTCCTGGTTTCCCGGAGGTGGTATCTCATTTTTGATTTTCGGGGTGCACCTCAGGTGACCCCATCAAGGTCTTACATTATAAACTCCAGAGACTCAAGCATGGCCTTCACACTTGGAGTCGCTCTCTCAATGCTAGACGTTTTGATCGGTCCATATCTGCATGTCATACGATCATCCTTTTCTTAGACTTTGTTGAATGCAATCGAGTTCTGAGCACACCTGAATGCAACTTCAGGAAGATCATCAAGACTCATATCAACTTTCTCATTAGACTCAAACAAATCTATTGGAAGCAACGGTACACTATTCGATGGACATTATTGGGCGATGAAAATTCAAAATTCATTCATGCAGCAGCTACGGATCGTCACAGACGTAATACAATTCACACGCTTCGCCTAGCCAATGGTAATCTAATCACAACTCACGAAGATAAGGCTGATGTACTACTTGACTCCTTCCTGTCCAGAATGGGCTATTCCAATAATCCTCATATGCACTTTGACTTGGCAAGTCTTGTTCCCTCGTTCCCGGAACTAGAACAAATTGACTGTGCTTTCACTAACTCTGAAATCGATGCCGTCATTAGCTCGATGCCCAGTGACAAAGCCCCGAGTCCAGACGGCTTTAATGGACATTTTTTAAAAAACTGTTGGTATATAATCAAGCCTGAGATATATAAAGTCTGTCAATCCTTTTTTGACCTGGACACAGACATCCGTTTGATCAATAGCTCCTATATTATCTTGGTTCCAAAGAAGGACAGTCCCTCTACAGTCAATGATTTCAGACCAATTTCATTGGTTCACTCTGTTACCAATTACTGGCAAACAGACTTCAACCGTTCATGGCAAGCATAGTGCACAAGAATCAATATGGGTTTATTAAGGGTCGCTTGATACAGGATTGTTTAGCTTGGGTGTTTGAGTACACTTTTTAGTGCCACCGCTCCAAAAGCCCGGTTGCGCTCATTAAAATTGATTTCAAGAAAGCTTTTGACATGATCGAGCACACATTAATTGTTTCAATGCTTCGGCACTTGGGGTTCCCTTCCTGTTGGCTAAGGTGGATTTCCTCGCTCTTTCGATCAGCTCACTCATCTATTATCCTCAATGGCTCAGTGGGTAAATTCTTCGACTGCAAACGAGGAGTAAGGCAAGGTGACCCTCTCTCCCCCTCCTCTTCGTTATAGCGGGGGAACTCCTACAGTATGTTATTAACGGCTTATCATGTCGTGGAATCATCAAAGCTCCGATTTGTCACCATGAGAAAGATTTTCCGGTCATTCAATATGCTGATGACACGTTGCTCTTTGTGGAGGCTTCTCAGTGGAATCTGTTTGCTTTAAAAGCTGTCGTCAATTCCTTCTCAACGTCCACAAGGCTGAACATCAATTTCGACAAGTCCTGTCTTATCCCTATTAACGTGGATCCGCATGATTCATTGGCTCTCTCTAAGACCTTTCGTTGCTCTCTTGGCTGCTTACCCATTCCTTACCTTGGCCTCCCCCTGCACTACGCCAGGCCTAAGTTTCTGGACTTTAGTTCCCTGATCTCAAAAATGGAACATAGACTTCAAGCTACCTCCTATTGGTAGTCATTTGCAGGCAAGGTGCAACTAGTTAATTCAGTGTTATCAGCTCTTCCCACTTATACTATGGGCTTCTTCCATATACCAACAAAAGTAATTCATTACCTGGACAAAGCCAGACGTAGCTGCCTCTGGAGAGGCCATTCGGCTCTCGTCAACAGAAAACCACTGGTTTCTTGGACAAAAGTTTGTAAGCCAAAGGCCAAAGGGGGGTTAGGAGTTATCAACCTAAGGATCCAAAACACAGCTTTACTTATGAAGCACGTGGACAAGTTCTATAACATGAGAGATACACCATGGGTTGAACTGATTTGGAGGTTTTATTACAATTCTGGTTCACTCCCACACTTATTAATACCTCGTGGCTCGCCATGGTGGAAGGATGTGTTGAAGCTCCACAACCTCTTTTTAGGTGTTGCTAAGCCTTCAGTAGGTAATGGCAAGTCCATAGCCCTCTGGTATGATCTTTGGACCTCGCTGCCCCTGCAGACTCTGTTCCCTCGGTTATTCTCCTTTGCTAGGGTCACAAATATTTCTCTGGCTAAATTTGGGCAACACTCCAATCACAGACAACGGTTTTACCAACCACTATCCCCTTAGGGTATGCTGACTATCAAAGTCTGCGTTCCCTGCTAGAAACAGTTTTGACCTCCCCCAACTCTAATGATTCCTGGAATTACATTTGGGGGTCGAGTAAATATAGCCCTCACAGATTATACTTACACTCCTTCGCAACCATCAACGTCCACTTGGTTTTTACTTGGCTCTGGAAGGCCAAATGTTCGAATAAACTTAGAGTTTTCTTCTGGCTATTACTACAGGACAGACTAAACACAAATGACATCCTCAGGAGAAAGCACATCGCCCCCTTAGATGCTAATGGTCATTGTCTGTTATGTCACACTGCTACACTGGAGTCTTCGAGGCACCTCTTCTTCTCCCGCGCCTTTAGTTCAGCCTGTTGGAGCTGTCTCAATATTCACTGGAGCAATGCACCAGTGATAGAAGACCTTATTGCTGCTTGTCGACGCAATCACCCCTGGCCTTTCTTCATGGAAGTCATTTTAATTGGAGCCTGGACTATTTGGATTCAACGCAACCACCGCGTGTTCAGGGGCCAGCAAGTTTCTCTGGACAATTGGTTTGCCTCCTTCAAGAAGGAGCTTGTCCTTCAAAGTGTTAGATTCAGCAATTCTCTTAAGGCCCCTCTCTTGAGTTGGGCCAATAATTTGTAATTTCCTTTGTTATGCCCCCTTACTTCTACCCCTCCCTATCTTGTCTGGCTCTACTTTGAATTGTTTGTTTTGTTCTTAATGCAGAGCTTTCGTAGCAGCTACGACTTTGATTCAGCACTGTCAGATCCCTGATGAACGGTCTGGATAGATGCGTCGGTTTTATACTGAAGCCAACAAAGCGTTCGATGTCTTCGCACCGGGTACCCGGATTAGGCCGGCCCGATTCTGCAGTTCCCTCAGCCCGGCAAATGCTCTCTGCCCATTTACTTGGGTTAAACTCGGTAAACAGACAAGCGGATCTCCTGCCGTTCTTGGCCCATGTAACAAGATTGGGCCGGCCTGACTCCGCGTCCCCTCTGTTTGGCAGTCGCTCGCCGTCCGTGTACCTGAGTCACACGTGGCCCAAGACATGATAGGTCTCGTCTCCTCTTCGTCTCTATTCTGAATTCTGTTGACAATCACTCATCACTTCTGGAGCCATGAGGCCCATGATCTTCAACATGGCTCCTCAGTAGCAACTATCATGGTTAGGTCCGATCTTGCAGTTATGGTAATTTGATGGTATGAATACATTGTTTGATATGCTGAGTTTAGTTTCTATCGAAGTACAAGCCGAGGTTATTTTTATTTCCATGCTCTATGCCACTCGCATTTGGGAGACACTCATCGGCCTTTATGCATAAGGACTTTTTCTTATCGGACGATAGCGTGCTCAGTCCAATAGCATAGGCATGGTCATAGGCCCTATGGCCGATCGACTCATTTATTCCGATTTATTTTATTCTCACCATAGTCATCGGCTTGGTATCCAATCCGCATTGCTACTAATGTTATTCTTTATGATTACTTATCAGTTGCAGTGTGAAACCAAGTGAGGTCGCACTGTGGTTTTATCTTAGTGGTGAGTGATTGAGAATGTTGATCGATCTGGAGTCATTAGTGAGTGGTGGTGTGCTTGCATCGATGGGATCAATGTGTGAATGGAGAGTGCGTTCCAAGGAGATCGGTGTGCGTCACATTTCTTGTTTTGGCTTGTCTCATGTGTGCAGGGTGGAGATGATAACCAACTGTCAACGGCGGGTGATCAAGGGTCAAGCGGAGAGCTCGATGCGAGAGGATCAAGGAGGCTGGGTGAAGTTTTAGATGATCTTAGGAGTGCATGAGAAGATAGAGAAAAACATGGCCGGACGGATGGTCGAGACAACATGATGATCAAGTCAACGAAAGGGAGGCCGGTGCAAGTGATCAGGCGGCTTGAGGGGATCGAGAGCGGGAGAGACATGTTGACGGCCGAGTTCACGGATTGGTGCCACATGTTGGCGACCAAGAAGGCTTTGTCAGTTTTGGCTAAAAACCATCGCATCAGAGAGTGTTTTTAAATTTAAATAAATAGGAGTTTATTTTTCTGTTTAGTCGTCTAGATTAAGTGTAATCTTTTTTTATTTTTCGGAATTCTTAATTCTGAAAAAATATTAAAAGAATAGGGTCAATGATGTAATAAATTAGGAGTATACATTAATGTATTTTCCAAAATTGATAATTCTGAAAATACATAATGGAAATTAGGAAAATACCTAGAACTTTAACCCTAATGGCATTTTGAAGAATACTTTAATGGGCTTGCCTATATAAAGGACCCAATGCCCAAGGGTTAGGAGACTTTTTGGCTGTCATTTTGGGGGCTACCAACCACAAAATATTGAGTTCATTCTGCTGTCAATTTTGGTTTGATTCAGTGCATTAATTTTTCGCATATGTTGTTCATAGTTTGAGATATATGTGTTGCCGATTTTGAAACAGTACTGTGCTGGTTATTTTGTCACCGTGTGTTGTGCGTGTTCATCATCTTCAGGGCAAGGACAACCAGAGAGCGGCTCCACAAATTTTGTTGCGCCATCAGAGCCAGATTCTTGATCTTTTTCTTGCTGCATCAAGTACTTTCTTTAAGCGTTGTGTGCTTTATCGAATTGTGAACAGAAGCTAGCAAAACCAGCGCTGGACTCAGCATCACCAGGCCAGTTTCTATCTGATTTCTTCCTGGCTTCACTTTTCTTGAAGATTCTTTAGTTCTGGTATCCGGTTGAAACAGGTTTTCTTCTTGAATCATTTCATGCAATCAATATCTGATGTGTTCTTCCAGCCGATTTGATTTGTTTTAATCTACAGCATCACTGATTTCCGATTTCATTCTATGATTTCTTGCAACAGATTCCTCACTCTGTGTGAATGATTCACATGGATTTTTACTGAGAATTCACTTCTTTTTTTTTCTGATTCATCAATTGCTGTAGAAACTTTTGAGGTCTATTTTTGTCTAAGGTGGCTTGTGCTAATCCATATGCAGTAATTACTATACTTTTATACTACTGCATCATCTGAATGTTTGCCATCTCATGAAGGTTTTTATTCATACATTTGCAAGTGAGTTGATCTGATTTTCTTCTGTTTTTCGGTTCTTAATGCAAATACAGTATTGTTAGAAAGTTTTTGATATTATGATGTTGGCACTATTCATCATCCAAAGTGTCAAGTAATGATTACTGCTGGTGTTCTCTTCTCTGTTTTTTTGATGGTGATGCACTGGTGCACAGCATTTTAAGTAGCTAATAGTTAATTTCAGAACAGCACAACTGATTATTGTTGCTCTAGTTCATCTCCAAAGCATGGTACATGGTATTTACTTCAGCAAGAATTTCTGTTTTTGTCTTGCAGAATAGCTTCTGATTTAATGTTGATTTGTCCAATTACATGCTACAGAGGTGATGTGCATCATAACATGATTATCTAGTTCATTGGTATTGTAACACCCTGAATTTTCAAAATTAAATAAATTAGACAAAATAAAGTTTTCAATTGAATAAATTGAGTTTGGAAAATAAAATGGTTGAATTAATTGGAAATCCTTAAGGAAGAATAAAATAAGGTAATCAAACAAAATTTACTTGGTTGAAATCAATCAATTAGGTTTGGACCAGAAGAAGCATCTAAATAAAAATTTTGAGAAAATTTATTTTTAAGGAAAATGATTATTTTTTATTTTTGAATAAACTGAAAATGTCCAAATAAATAAAAGCAGGAAGGAATAATTCAAATTTTGAGCTGAGAAAATTATGTTAGATTCATAAGGCCAAAATATATTTTTGAGAGTTTTTACAAATGTTTATAACCTCTGCTGATAGCTCTTATTTTATAAATGAATTTCTGTAATTATTTTATTTGAAAAAATATTTTATTTAAACTTAGGCCACATCCCTCTTTTCCCTCTCTCCAAGCCGGCCCAGCCCAAGACCCCTCTCGTGCCCCACTGACACTCGCCGCCCACCGGCCAGCCTCCGCTCCCCTCTCCTGTGCGCCGGACCTCACCTGTCAGCGCTGATCCCCTCACCCATGACCGAGCCCGCACTCGCTGTCTGTTGGAGCCCACCTTTCGGTGCCATCTCCCTCACTCTCAGCCCCGCACCGCCCTCTCTACCAGCCGACCCCACCGGTCAGACTCATTTTCTCCACGAGGCCCACCCCCAAATCACTCCCCCCTCGCCTGCCGACACCCTAGCCCCGCTAATTCGCCACCGCCGTGCTAAATCCCCCAAATTGAGCCCACCATTAACATCCCCAAACTCCGATTATCAATTCCCCCAGTAAATTGTGCTCGATTCCGTCCCGATTCAACATATCCCGGTGCCCCCCGAGCTCGCCGACGTTAAAGAGTTGTTGCTCTCAGCTTTCCCATGATGGCGGCCCATTGGTCCCGCCGGCGACCCCTATAAAACCCCCTACCTCCTGCATCACACCACGTCCAGAAAATGCTTAGCCCCTGTAATCCCGAGCGACGTAGAGCCCAAATTCGCCGCCGCCTTTGTTTGACCTCCAGCTGCGGATTGCCGTCGCTGGAGACCCCCATCCACCTTGCCGACGACCCCATCATGACAACCATCACTCGCCCATCCCCAACCACCACTCTGCTCGCATCACCAACCACCAGAGCACCGCCATCGCTGTCAACCCAAATGAACCCCGCCACCCATGCTCATCGCCGGCACCGCCCCGTCGTCCCAAGCCCTAATTTAGGTACCCATGGGTTCGCCGCATTAACCTCTTTCCATTTCAAGCCTTGGGTCGGGCCCCCATCCATCACTGTCACAGTAGCATGCGCCACCATGTGCTACCATAGTCGGGGAAGACAATGACTCCGCGTGTCATTCCGGATGCGATCTGGGTCATCGGATCCGAAGCAAAGGGCTTAGACTAGATCGCATTCGGGATTAAATTAGAGCCCTCCATCCTCGCTGAAGTAGTATCGAGCAATCTGGGCCATCGGATTTCACTTAAAGTCACTGGCTCACGCGCACAGTGCACTGGTTCACGGTGAACCTGGCTCACCATGGACCAAAAGCTCTTTGTATTAAATAAAAATTTCAGAAAGTGTTTCAAACTTCAAAAATTCATATCTTCTTCAAATTAACTCCAAATATAACCATTCAAATTTTAGAGAGTTTATCTTTTTATTCTCTTCATGTTAATCCTAAAAAATGTATATGTTTACATTGAATATTTTATATTGTTTTAATTGGAATTAAAATAAAATCCAAGGCATTGTTTTAAACTTCCAAAAACTCATAACTTCTTTGAATTAACTCTAAAACCGGCCATTCAAATTTCAGAAAGTTTAAACTTCCAATAAAATTTATATGTTTATAATAAACATTTATATTGTTTTATTTAAAATTTAAATAAAATTTGAGAATAATCATTTCAAACTTCAAAAATTCATAACCCCTTGGAATTGACTCTAAAAATTTCCATTCCAACTTCAGAAAACTTATCTTTTTTGTTATCCTCAGATTCATCCAATAGAATTTGCATGTTCATACTCAACATTTTACCTTGTTTAATTGGAGATTGAGATAGAATTTATGAAATCATTTTATACTTTCGAAAATCCATAACTCCCTCAAATTAACTCTAAAAATCCTTATCTTAATTTCAGAGGCTTTATATTTTATCCCCTTCAACTTGACTCAACCAAATTTATATGCTTGTGTTGTGATTTTATATTGTTTTGATTAATTGTTATTTCTCGATTTGCGTACCGATAAGATTACGCCACCACCTAAGAGCCAGAATACTTTCCCGAATCTCACTTGTCTCCTTCAGTTGAACAAGGCAAGTCACCAAACAAAATTTTGAGCATATTTAACCTAGTTTTCTAAAAATATCGCTAAAAATCATAGGTTATAAAGGCATTAGTCAAATTGAAAGCCTTACATTATATTTATTTAGATCCCCGACCTCTATGTGCAAACACAAACCATGCTATTGAGTTAAAAACTCTTTGTCACCATAATAGCCTTATTATTAGATAGTGTCCAATGTATCGACACAACCACTATAGGATAAAAACGAGTCGTAGAGATTTGGATTCTATTATATGATTCCTCAGTTATTTCTGTCAACCCTAGTATCCTATTCTGATAGACATGGAGTTTTGGTTAAGTATGTTAGCTTGGTGGGTTCTAGGTGCAAGCGATGGCATTGGTTGGTCACACTCGGGGCACTATAAGGACCAGTCTGTGAGATCCTTTGCAAAGCACTTCCCTACTAGCCACAAGTCTAATGGGTAAGTCCTAACTAGAAGTATGGTGTGTTCCAACTCGAGGCACCATTTGGAGATGGGTCAAGTAGCACCTATGGGTGACTTGTACCGACGAGGCGCAAAAGGGGGTGCGACGTTGGTCGGGTGCACCAGCACGCCGGGGAAACCTATAGTGGGTGTTATTGAATTGGAGCTTCTCATGCTAAATGTTTTGGCATGAGTTTCTATGACTTGGGTCATCTAAACACATTGTGGTGTGCAGGGATGAGTGCCTTGTGGGTACAGTAGTATACCTCTGATCAAAGTTTAAATCTTTTCGAAGAGTCGAGCCCACGGTCAAGGGCGGGTTGCGTGACATCTCGTAGTTAGTTTACTATTATGAGTGTTGCATGATGATCTGGCATGTAAGGACAGTCGAGCGAGGAGGGCTAACTGTACTCCTCAAGTTAGGAGATGTTGCATTGTGCATGTTTATTATTCTATACAATTAAATTTGACTATGTTAAATGTTGCAACTTGAAAATGCACTTTTCTACACTTTAAAGCAATATCATCCCCTTGTTACTACTCTGCATTACTATTGCATTCTCGGTGGATTGTTGAGTACTTTTATACTCATACTGAATGACTAAATCTTTTAGACGACGAGTTCTACGAAGACGGAGGTCTGAAGTAGTTGTCCCAATCATGGAAGCGATCCTTAAGAAGATGTTCATCAAGTTCATTATTTTCGTAGTTTCTTTTATTTTTAACTTTTGTGTAATAATGTGGTCTGCGAGCCACGATTGTTTGACATATGTATGAGGTCATGTGATGAACATCTTGTATTTATTGTTTTTTCTTGGAAAATCAATAAAGTCTCGATTTGGTAAAATCGAGGCGTGACAGATATGTCATAGAAACTCATCCAGGCAAGATATTTTGGTACATTTTCAGCCAATTCAAAGGTGTTGTCTAATAGTTTGATATTTGATTAGCCAAAGCCTGCTTAGTTGATATTCTAAAACAATTTTGTTCTGTTTAGTTACTTGGTTTCTTTGGAGTTCTTTCTCAAGATTTCTTCCCTAGTTTCTAAATGAAAGTTTATCCACAGACAAATATTTTAGTCACTACATTCTGTTGGTGTTTCAAGTGTGATGAACAGAGACAATCCCTAAGCAGTTTTATTAGATTTCTGAATCTCTGAACACTGTCGGTAACTCAGTTGTCGATAGGTTCTGTCGGCACTTCATTTGTCGAACTAGAAGTTCTAAACCGGAATTTCAAATACCGACAGAACAGATCGACCCTTCAAACTCTGAATTAGAAAGTAATTTTAATTTGGGTTTATTTCAGTTCTAAATTTGTAGTGTGGATCTCAATTTTGCTTCTGCAATTTTTAGAGAAGCGTTGGGTGTTTTGAATAGGCCATCTCATTCACGAGAATTTGTCGAGGTGCCTATTCACCCTCCATCTAGTCGTCATTCCGATCCCACAATTGGTATCAGTGCCGGTTAGATCACCAGTTGACCTTAACTAGTTTGTGATCCTTTTGGCGATATGGACAAGAATACTAATATTCCGGTGTTTGATGGTCAAGATTTTGGCTATTGGAAGGTGTGCATGGAGGCTTATCTATTAAGCCAAGGAAGTACTATATGGGACATTGTTGATTCCCGATATGTAGTTCCTGAAACTCGTACCACTCAGGCTAAGAAGGAACAGTACAATTGTAATAGCAAGGCAAGAATTATATTGTTCATTAGTCTGAGTCGCAATTAGTGTGACATGGTCTAGCACCTACGAACTGCATGAGAAATTTGGACAACTTTGAAAACTTTTCATGAGGGCACTACTCAAATTAAGGCTAGAAGGCAAAGCATATATAATCAATAATATCAAATGTTTGTCCAAGGCCCCAGCGAATCAGTAGATGCCATGTTTGCTCGATTTGATGCAATTGTGAGCAACTTGCACTCCACTGGGACTTTAGCTTACTCTGATCATGATAGAGCAATCAAACTTCTCTATGCTCTCGATCATAGCATATGGGAGGTGAAGATCTCTAGTATCGAGGAGTCGGCAAGTTACGACATGTTGACTTGCGATGAGCTCTTTAGTAAGCTCAAGTCCACCGAGATTGCCAAGGCATCTCGTCTAGGTTTTGGAAAATCTTTGTTACCATCTATTGCTTTAGTTTTTGGACCTAGCAGTGGTACCTCATCTAGAGACAATTTTTCTAGTGGTTCTGGAGTTTGTGTTTTTTCTAGTGGTTTTGACTTGTCCTCTCTTGTCTCTGTCACAAAAGAACAGGTGGACACTCTAGATGATGAGGAGCTAGCTCTCATTGTTAAGAAGTTCACCCGCTTCTACAATGATAGAGGAGATCAGAGAAAAGGAGGGTCTTGGGATGTTTTGAGTGTTGAGATCCTTCTCACATAAAAGCTAATTGCCATAAACTAAAACTGAAAAATGAAAATGAGCACAAGCACCAAAAGTGGAATAAGAAACCCTTCTTTAAGGGGAAGCGAGGCAAAGTGGATAAGAAAGTTGCCAGAGCATTTGTGGCAGCCCTCAGTGACATCGATAGTACATCAAGTGAGGAGACAAGCTCGGATGAAGAGGAGCCATCCAAGAAAGAGGAGAAGAAGGAGAAGAAGAAAATGGACTTCACCGGCCTTTGCTTCATAGCCGACAACATCCATAGCAGCGACGAGGTCGACACATCTGAGGTATATCTATCCCATTACTAGCTTCTTGTTCAAAATGTTGAAATACATGATGTTGTTTGTTCTCAGGATAGATTACTTAAACTTGCTGCTAAAGAATGAAAATAACTAAAACTCAGACTTGAATCTATTTCCACTAAACCTAAAATTTTAAAATCTAAGTCTAATGATGCTGAATGTGAGGCATGTCTTGTTGTTATGAGTTAGCTTGCTCAGCAGCTTTTGGAGGTGGAGTCTAGTCTTGTTATCATCAATGAATACATGAACTGTCCTTTACTTGTTGAAAGCATTAATTTGAGAGATAGGCATGTTGATGAACTTAAGGCTAGATTGGAGAGTGATGAGTGTTCTAAGGATGTGCAGCTGGCTTGTCCCACCTGCATTATCCTTAAGGACCAACTCAACTTTGTTATAGAGCAAGTCTAAAATGTGAAAATGATTATCTTCTCTCCGTGGTTGAAAATGCACTGAAGGAAAGGGTAGGATGAATTTTCTTTTGGCTAAAACAAAAATGTGTGATCATAGGGCGTGGTTAGATCTAAGGTTGGGATATGAGAGAACTACTCCAAATACATTGAGCGAAACTATGTTCACTCCACCCACTACCCTTGAGAAAGAAAGAGCCTTGTTAGACACCACACAAAAAGCTGAGAATCCTACTCAACCTACAAAGAAAGCCCTTCAACCACCAAAGGAAACTCCTCAGCAAAAACCCAAGAAAACCATGAGATTTGCACCTGAGACCCATGCCCACACACCCAAGAGAGTGTATCACTGCTCCTATTATCATCGGGTGGGTCATTTGGTTGTGTTTTGCTTTCGTCGTATCAAGGATGAATGACATACTTTTGCGATGAGGTTTCAGGACATGCATTACCCATCTTTAGGTATGCATGAGTCTGCTTTTCACTCTTATTCTGATTTTGAGGCTCCCCATGGTCCCATAAGAGATTTTGCCCGTCGTGGTGTACACCATGCTTCATATGGTGCTAGAACAAGTGTAAGAGGCTTTGATTCTCGAAAGGTTGGGAGACCTCGACATTTTCCAGGTACACGCTTTCTAGGTAGACCACACACTTTTTATCATGGTTTATACACTGTGTATAATCAGTATACTGCTTTACCTATTTCTCGAGTTTTACAATGTTAGATTCCAAACTAGTTTTTCACTCACCCTAACACTGATCATTCAAGATCTTCTAGCATATTTTGAGGGGGAGTTGCGTAGCACTGCATGAGCTTCTATAATATGATAAATTGCTTTTACAAGTACATGCTTTATTATGCCTTTGTAGTATTGTCTTTAATACTGTTGATTATACTCTGCTTGAATACATCTGATATCTGTTATGAGCATGGCTTTTATTTGTGAAAATTTGAAAATGATCACTACTAACTTAGTCTAGAAACTAGCATGAATAGGTTGAGTGCAGTTGCTATCTTTTACATACCTGGTAGCTAGGTCCTTTTCACTTGGATGCTAATATGCAACTTGATCATTTAAAAAATATTGTGATGAAAATTAAAAAAATGAAAAATGAAGGAAAATAATTGATATTCATGTTATTTTCCGCTGAAATTCAAAAGATGAGGAGCCATGGTGAAGATCGTGGGCCTCATGACTGCTAGATGGTGAGTAATTGCCGAAAATAAAAGATGAGGAAGTCCTTCAAGGGGAGGCACATTGTAGGGGCTCTCCGAAGGGAGGCACTTCGAAGGAAGAGGACTTGACGTGTCTTGGTCATGTGTCTCAGGTACACAAACGGGAGATCGTTGGACCGAAGGAGTCGCAAGGTCATGCTGGTCCAATCCGGGTACACGGCGCGAGGGCAGAATGTGACTTGTCGTAGTGTTGGCCAGTGGACACATGTAAACAGACGTGCGATTGCCGGGCTAAGAGAGTTGTTGGGTCATAGTGGTCCAATCCAGGCACACGGTGCAACGGTGGCAAGCACTTTGGTGGTTTCTATGAAAACCATACATGTGTAGTGTAACAGTCCAAAATCTCACAATCTCGAGTTTATTGAATTTCCTTAAGAAAATTAACTTACAAAATGTTCATCAAGTGACAACATCTTATGGAAAACAAAATATAGCTCAGGGGCTATTTTGTTACACTGAAAATAAACTAGCAAAATGAAAGACTCTAAAATGACGAACATCTTGCTCCTAGAATCGTGCCTTTACTGGGACAGATTACTCCAGACCTTCTTCTTCGACAAACTCAACATCTAAGAAGGGGTTATTCAACAAGGATGAGTACAAAATGTACTCAAAAATCCACCGAATGCAACTTAAATGCGAAGGTAATATCAAAGGATAGGCATATGCCTTGTTTTGCATAAAAGTACATTTTTTTAGTTAAGCATTTTTGGTGAACAAGTTTAATGAACAAAATGTAAATGATATGAAAACCGTCCACTAACTCGAGTAGAACAATTGTACTAACTCGCACAACAATCCTTATAAAACAAGTTTCATCTTCTGACAATCTTTGGGCTTTTTCTCTTCGCATATTCTTATTGATTTATGCTATATCTGGATCTTCTTTCTATGCTTCACAAATTTTATCTGTCGACACTGGATGTTGGGGGAAAATATTTCATCCTCCGCATCCCGACAAAACCTCTACATCAACGCTGTCAGAAGATAAAATGAAGTCAGAAGCTTTGATCTCCGAAGGATCTAAAGCATCAAGGCTTCGCTGTATTCGGAGCCTTCTACGATAAAAGCCTCCGCTAAGGCTTCGGTGAGATGAATAATCCTAGATACTCTTTACCCGAAGGGGTACTGCCAGCAAGGACAAAAGAATTACCTTCTCACTATTGATTTAGTCTTTTACCCTTTTAACCCTACGAAGTATATTAAATAGTATCTTCTAAGTCGGTTGTAATTAGAGGGTAAAGGAGTCTTTTCCTAATGTATTTTGTCTATAAATACCCCTCTTCGTTCTATAAGGGGTAACTAAAACTAAGATGTTCAATACACACTTCGAACTATCTCAAGCTATTATCCAATTTAGAGGCTTGGCATAGTTCTCATAATCAAACACTTTGTTTGTTAGTCTTTCGAAGTTCACTAAACCTGTTAGCGTAATATTTTGCACCAACAGTTGGCACCGTCCGTGAGGAACTTAGTACAAAAACTTCATTCTCTGCCAACCCCTTATTAGAGCCATGCCTCCTAAATGGAGCCTAGGCACTAGTCCCCTCCGAAGGTCTTCTCAAACCTCTAGATTGTGATCTTTTAATACCACCAAGGTCGGAGGACCCTCCATGGTCCCCCACCTCAAACTCTGAAGTAAACATTCACCCTCGAGCATAAAGGTCCCCTCCTATGGCTCCATCTGTGCTCCGAACCAACGGAGCCCCTCCTACGGCTCTCATAGTGCTCTGAACTGACTTTGTCAGTTCTCAACACTCGGAGGGCCCCTCCGGTGGAAATGAAGACCATCTAGATGATGTGGCAGTCTAGATGGATCCGCTATAGGCCGAGGGAGAAAGATGGAGGAAGGAGGCTACCGATAGGCCTCACCCTCAAGCTAGCCCCGTCATCCAGGAGGTACTTGAAGACGATGACCCTGTTTACTATCTTGAAGCTTCTAAGGTCCAGAGAAGCACCGAGAATGCTTCCTTTGGTGATGAATCTCTGCTGCACCCAGACTTGCAAAAGGAGCGCTTCGACCCCATGTTTAGGACTTCGAAGTTGTGCAAGTACTCCGGAGAGTAAGACCCCGAAGAATTCTCCCTCTCTTATGCTCTTGCAATTGAAGCCAACAGAGGGGTTCGAGACACGATGGCCAAGTGTTTCCCCTTGCGCTCGAAGGGGTGGCTCTTCGTTGGTTCTGGTCCTTAAAACTAGGATCAATTAAGTCCTAGGAGTAGTTAAGGAAAAAATTCGTGAGCAATTTTCAAGTAATATTCGTGCCCCTAATGTCTATAGGGAGTCTTTTTCAAGTGAAGCAGCAGCACGGAGAAACTCTACGACAATTCTTCAAGCGCTTCGCTCAGGCGAAGTCCCAAAAAAAGGGATTGTCCGCATCATACGTTGTTGATGCAGCATGCGAAGGTGTCACGAACGCGGGCCTCCTCGACAAGCTTCACCGAAAGCATATTTCCTTAGTAGCGCAGTTAATGCCCTACTTCGAGCAATATGCCAAGTCAGAAGATGGATGGACAAGGTTCTAAATATTGCCCCTTCTACTTAGAAATTGCCTCCTAAGTATCGACAGGCTCAGGGCAACAAGGTCAGCGGCTCAAGGCCACTAGGGAAGCCAGCTGGTCAAGGCCAGACCTTCTTCTGCTATGTGCATGGCAAAAACCAAAGCCATGTACTGACACATTCAAGTCCATATTAGCTCTGCGGAGCGAATATCTCAAGAGGAGCTCTGGTCGATGCACTACTGACCAAGCCCTTCCCATGACACATCCAGAGCTGGTGCAGGCCGCTGGACGTGTGGATAGTTTCAAAGCCCCACAACAACTTTCGGTGGCAGTGTTATGCCACCTCTAAAGCAAGAAGACAACCAAGACCACAGGAAGCGGGTAGTCCTACCCTTCTCCCGAGGAGGGACCATGAGCGGTATGTCGAAGCATCAGCAGAGGGAATATGTGCGCGAAGTAGGGCACATTAGGACCTCTTCGCCAGCAACTAAAATGCTGAGTGGTCTCATGTGCCCATATTTTTATTTGCCGATGATGTAGCTGGAATTAAATTCCCCCATGTGAACCCTCTTGTTATTATAGTTGACATTGGAGGAACAAAGGTTCAACGAGTGTTGGTTGATGGTGGAATCTTCGCGGACATCATCTTCATCTAGGCCTTTGATCAATTATGCATCCCGCTGTAGCATTTACTTCTAGCATCTCGTTTGCTTCAAGGCTTCACATGCCCTCCTCTCGATGCCCTTAGAAAAATAGGCCTCGAGGTCACCTTCGGAGAGGGGCACCTGGCCAGATCAGAGGAAGTGATTTCTAACGTCGTCGATGCCGCTTAGACGTATAATGATATCTTTGGAAGGGGAATGCTGAACTAGTTCGGAGTTGTAGCACATCACAATTATTTATGCCTGAAAATACCTATGCAAGGAGGAGTACTTGCGGTCCTTAGTGACCAAGCTACAGCGCTGAGGGCGGAGTACGGCCAAGGCCCACCTCTTGATTCTAGGCAGGTAAATAATGTGTAGGACCATTCGGAGGATACTTCTGTGTCAAGAGCCCCCTCGAAGATCTCCTCCCTCAAGCCAAGCCCCTAAGGTGAAGTTGTAACGAAGATCATCGTCAAGGACGACAAAGACTATCCCATCCATTTTGGCAAGGAATTGCCTCTGGAAATTTCCACTTCACTGGAAGAAGTAGTTAAAGACAATCTGGATATCTTTGCCTGTTCAGACGAAGATATTCCCAGAGTAGACCGAAGCATTATTGAGCACAGCCTGCTCATCAACCCAAGGGATCGACCTGTTCGCTGGGGGCTTCACAAGTTGTCAACAAAAAGAGCAAATCTCGCCAAAGTGGAGGTTGAAAAGTTATTAAAAACCGGGATCATTAGGGAGGTGGCCCATACAGAATGGTTAGCTAACCCTGTCTTTGTCAAGAAAAAGGCCTCCGGCAAGTGGTGCATGTGCATTGACTTCACATATCTGAATAAAGCATGCCCACATGACCCTTAGCCCATGCCCTGCATTGATCAACTCGTCGATTCTACAATTGGCTCCAAGCTTTTAAGCTTCCTTGACACGTACTTCGGATATCATCAAATATGGTTAAAATGTGAAGACGAAGCCAAGACAAGTTTCATAACTCCTTTGGGAGTCTTTTGTTATGTTAGAATGCCCTTCGACTTAAGGAGTGCCGGGGCAACTTTTTAAAGATTAATTGCTAAGGCTCTAGGTCACCAGATAGGCCACAATGTTGAGGCCTATATGGATGACATTGTAATAAAGAGTGCTTTAAAGCACCAACATAATCTAGACATAGCAGAAACTTTTGAGAGCCTCCGAGCATGTGGAGTTCGCCTCAACCCTGAGAAGTGTATATTTGGGGCTAAAGTAGGAAAATTGTTAGGGTATTTAGTTTTGAGTAGAGGGATCGAAGCTAGCACAACGCAAATAAATGCATTGCAAAGGATGGCTGCGCAACAAAATTTGAAGCAAGTCCAAAAGCTCGCTGGACGCCTCGCAGCCCTTAGTAGATTTTTGGCATGGTCCGTAGAGCGGAGCCTCCCAATATTCAAATCTTTGAAGGGTCCAAAGATTTTTCCTAGACACCAGAGTGCTAAAAGAGCTTCGATGAAATTAAGGACTATCTCGGCAATCTCGCAACGCTTATTTTGCCCCTCGCAGATGAAACTCTCCTTCTCTATCTTGTAGCCATAGGCTCTGTTGTATGTGCAGTACTTGTTCGAGAAGTAGATTTCAATGGAAAGCTGGTGCAAAATCCGATATACTTTGTATCGGAAGCTTTCTCCGGAGCCAAGACTCGATAACCCGAGCTTGAGAATTTTACTTATGCCCTGCTAATGGTTTCGAGGAAGTTGCGACATTAATTTTTATCGCATAATGTAATAGTTCCAACTTCTTACCCTCTTGGAGATATGCTCCAAAGCAAAGATTCCACGGGGAGAACTAGGAAATGAGCTGTCGAGCTAGCTCCTTTTGGTATTTCCTTCGTAGCAAGAACAACCATCAAATCACAGGTAGTGGCTGATTTTATAGCGGAGTGGACTCCGTCTGTAGTATGGGCTCCGTGGGAATCGAATGAAGGTGTATGGAGCTTTTCAAGCATCTGGAGTAGGCGCTAGAGCAGTCATAATCTCGCCTTTATGGCAAAAAGCAATGTATTCTGCAAGGCTCAACGTTAAGTCCACCAATAATATTATGGAGTACGAAGGGATCCTACTTGGACTTTGCAAAGAGCACACACTTGGTGCCGCAAGAGTTGTCATAAAAACAGACTCTTAGATTGTCGTAGGGCACGTTGATAAAATCTTTAAAGTTCGACATCCACAACTTGCTAAATATTTGGACGAAATCCATAAGACCGAAGCAACATTTAAAGGGATTTCTATGCGTAGCATCCCACGAGCCGACAATTTGCATGCAGATGTCTTGGCCAAAGTTGCAGCTAGAGCCCTAGACATCACAAAAGGGGCTTTTTAAGAAGAACTTGCCTCCCCTTCTGTTCCACAACTCCCTCCTGCTGAGGTACTTTGCATACCGAGCAGTGATTGGCGGAGGCCAATTATGGATTTTTTGCAAGACGAAGGTAATTTGCCCGAAGGCCCAAAGCTATCAAGATTACAGTTGTGGGTCTGGAACTATCATATTATCATCGGTATTTTATATAAGGCCAGAGTCTGTTCTCCCATGCTCTGATGTATCTCCCAATGCGAAGGCAAGACATACTTCGGGAAATTCACGAAGGCCTATGTGTTAGCCATCTAGCCCCTCGGGCTTTAGCAGGCAAAATACTTCGCTAGGGACTCTATTGGCCTACTATAGTAGGTGATGCGGAGTCATTAGTCTGCACTTGTCAGGGTTGTCAATGGATGGGAAGACGGAGTCATCATCCACCAACACCTCTTCAAGTTATTACTCCGGTATGGCCAATGGCCTGGTGGGGAATGGATCTCATTGGCCCCTTCCCAATGGAAAAAGGCAGCTTGAAATTTGAAGTGGTAGCAATTGAGTACTTTTCTAATTGGGTCGAAGTCGAACCTCTAATCACTATTACTTCTAAAAATGTGCAAAAAATTTTTGGCAAAATATTATTTGCAGGTTCGGAATACCTAGGCATCTTACAATTGACAATGACACTCAGTTCGATGCCGAACCTTTTATATAATTCTGTGAAGGTCTTGGTATCCAAATGTGCTTTGCAGCTATCCATGATCCCCAATCCAACGGAGCCATCAAGCGAGCCAATGGTAATATCTTGTCAGGCCTAAATCGAAGGATAGTAGGATTGGCAAAGGGGCTGTGGACCAAAGAGCTCCCGAAGATTTTATGATCCATCCAGACCACTCAGACAAGGTCTACAAGGTTCACCCCTTTCCGGTTATTATTTGCAGATGAAGCCTTGACGCTGACGGAGCTAAAAGGAGGTTCCCTCTGCACCATAGAACCGGAGCATGACAATGAAAGATAGACTTCACTAGACTTGACTAAAGAAACAAGGCTTCGAGCTGTCGCCAACCTGACAAAGTACCAACATCAGACGAAGACTTGGTATGACCCGAAAATAAAGCTTAATGAACTTAAGCCGAGCCATTTAGTATTGCGAAGTATAATTTCTCTGAGAAAATTAGGAAATAAATGGGAAGGACCATATATCATCTTGCATTTAGGACGCCCCAGATCTTTTAAATTAGCTAATTTAGAAGGTGAGGAATTAAAATATGCATGGCATGTGGAGCACCTTAAACGTTATTTCGCTTAGGGGCTCCTTGTACAGATTGTAAATACCATTCTAAATAAATAAATCTTATAGTTCGAATAATGCATGCTTCTCAAGATGATTCCTACCCCTAGTGGACGCATTAGGGGAATAGAGCTAATTGCGGAGGTAAGTATTATTCATACGAACCCAATCAACGGACTTTGAGCCAATGACTCGAAGCATCTGTCAAGGTGGGAAAGTACCATGAAAAATGGATTCCGATCCATCGGCTTGAAAGTATCCGTAAAAATAGTCGAAGGCGACTAAAATACACGGATTCTGAGCCATTGGCTTGAAAGCATCCAAAAAAGAGTCGGAGGTGACCATGAAAAATAGATTCTGAGCCATCAGCATGAAAGCATCCGTAAAAAGAGTCGAAGGCGACCAAAATACACGGATTCCGAGCAATTGACTTGAAAGCATCCGTAAAATAGTCTGAGGCGACCAAAATAATCGGATTCCAATACATCCGAAAAGAGTACTAAGCGACCATTTAGGGACTCTGGACCTTTTGGTTAGAAGAGTCCTATGAGGTCCATAACAACCATCTACTCGGATATCAAACCAATGGTTCCAAATTCTTATTCAATACAATAGGGGCTTCGAGCATCTAAAATCGAAACCCTATAAAAATTGTGCATTTAGCAGGCATGACAATCGTTGTGCGTGACTAACTTCGCTTGATAATCAAAGGCGCTCACCCTCAAAGAGGGGCTAGGATGTAAAGGCACAATTTCAAAGCATTTCAGTTTATATTACCCAATCAATTATATTACATCATAAAAATCAGTGTCTAAACCAAGAAGAAAATGAAGACCCCTCCGATCCGTAAGACTAGTTTTGGAGTAATCCTGACATCGAGGGCGACTTGTTCCTGAGCCTGGAGTCCTTAGAACATTGCGTCTAATCCATTTCCCTTTCTTCGAAGCCCTGAAGTCCTTTTGCTCTTGCTGAAGCTCAGACCAGGTCTAAAGTCTTTTGGGGCTAGTCTTCGCTTGGTCTTCGTCTGACCACTCCTCTTCGGACCAGTTGATGTCCTTCGAAGATGAATATGATAAATTTACAACATCCTACTTTTCCCCCTTTTCCTCCTTAATATAAGATAGTACTTCTTTTCAAATTTTATGTATAACCTCTCCTTGGCTCCCTCGAGGAACATAAAATTGAGGACGCCTGTGGGGCCTTAAGGCTTCAAAGGTAGCCCACTGCTGACGGGCCCTTCGTTAACCTCTAGCATTTCAAGCTCATCATCCAGGAAATGTGGAAAATCCTAAAAGCATTTCCAAATAAGTCTTTTTCATTCAAAGCAAGATAGAAATACATGTTTTTACATAATAGGACCCTAAGGAGAGCTAGACCTTCGGGTCCATAGGAGGCATGTTAGTCGAAGGCAGCGTTCGTGCCGACTTTTGACAATGGCCTGCTTTTGAAAATCCTCCCAAGATGCGGCAATGTTAGGCAAAGGGGTCAATTGTCGATCTCTACCAAAGCTGGCAGGTGATACTCCGCGGTCCGGAGAAATAGAAATTCCAATGTCTTCGAAGTGGCGAAGTACTCCGAGCACAGCTACTTGTCCAGAGATCTCTCGGTACCGAGTACCCGAAGTCTTCATTGTCTTCGCTGCTGCTTGGATCATCTTCAACTTCAGAACCAAAGTATCGTTCGCTGATGATGAAGAGGCACAAGCCATCCTGAAGTATTCCAAGTCCCCTCTGGATTCTCTTCGAAGTGGATTGGACAGGCGGCCATTACGGAAGGAATTTGGAGGGCAATGAATTCCTCCGCTAACTCGCACATACTTATGCGTCGACCCATGGAGTACATCAACCCAAGACGTACCTGAAGTTGGCTTTGATCGGGGCTGATCTCCGCCTCCATCTGGTACAATATCTCCTCCATGGGCCCGCAAAGGTGGAGTGTGACGCCTCGATTTATCGAATTGGAACATTATTGAATTTCCATAGAAAAACAATAATACAAGAGGTTCATCATGCGACATCGTACATACGACAAGCATTCATGGTACGCAGACCATATTATTACATAAGAGTAAAATTAAAAATAAGTAAGTAAAAGCATGACGAACACCCTCTTTAGGATCTTCTTCTTGACTGGGTCGCTACTCCAGACCATCCTCATAGTAGGCATCCTCTGAATGGTGTGTCCAATGGGTATGAGTACAAAAAACACTCAACAAGCCACCGCAAATGCAAGTAATAATGCAAGATAATAACAAAGGAAGGATAATGGCTAAAAGTGCGGAAAAGTACATTTTCAATTATTGCATTTAGTGTAGTCAATTTTTATCATGCGGAATAATAAACATGAGCATCAATAATACCATCTAACTCGAGGAGTACGTTTTCCCTCCTCGCGCAACATGTCGCGCCCCGATTTAATAAATCAGGACCTTTATTGAAATTCCAAAGAAAATCAATAAACCAAGACGTTCATAAAGCGACCACGTACAATACGGGCAATCATTCACGGTTCGTAGACCGCATTAATACAAAAGTGAATGAAAGTGAAGAGAAACTAATAAAATAAGGGGTCCTAGATGAACGCCTCCTTCCAGTCTCGCCTTGACTGGGTCGCTACTCCAGACCTTCATCCTCCTCATAGTAGATTGGCTCTGATGGTGTAAGTCAACGGGGTGAGTACAGATGTACTCAGCAAGCCACCGAATGCAAGTATAAATGCAAGATAATAACAAGGGAGATAGTGGCTAGTTTAGCGGAAGCAGCATATTTGTAAAGCATTTAATGTGAGCATTTTATTTGTACGGAAAAGTAAACATGTGAATGCATCATCATCATCTTCTAACTCGAGGAGTACGTTTCACCTCCTCGCACAACAGTCCTTACATGTCATGAATAACTCATCCATTCAAACAATTGTAAACTAACTGCGAGTAGTCACACAACCCGCCCTTGACCGTGGGCTCGGCTTTTCGAAAAGATTGATTTTACTCTGATCAGAGATGTACCACTGTACCCACAAGGCACGCACTCATCACTTACACCGAAGTGTAACGAGATGACCCATCACACGGGAACTCGTGCCAAAACCTTCCATATGGTCTTCCCCGACTCAACAGCACCCTCTTATAGGTTTCGTACCGTGTCTCGCCATGTCGAGTTTCCACAATACCCCCTCTTGAGCCATCGTCGGTACAAGGCGCCCTGAGGGCTAGCCCCTTGCCCCCTCCTCTATGGTGCCGTGAGACGGAGTGTTCCACACTTCCAGTTAGGACTTACCCATTAGACTTGTGGTTGGTACGGAAGTGCTTTGCAACAGATCCCGCAGACCGGTCCTTATAGTGCCCCGGGTGCGACATACCAAAACCCGAGCTTGCACCCGGAACCCACCATACTTATAACACACCTAACTCCAACAGAGTCCAGAGACAAGAATAACAGGGTATTTCATATACCAGAATCCATCTACTCTACGACTCATTCTTTATATCCTATAGCAGTTGTGCCGGTACATTGGGCACTAGCTAATATAATATTTGTAGAGTGACATGGAGTTGAGGCTCAATAAGCATGGCTTGGGTTTGCACACAAGGACGGGGATCTAATGAATATAAGTGTAAGGCTTGATCTTTGACTAATGCAATATTAACCTATGTGTTATAGCGATAATTTATTAAAATCATGGGCTCAATGATGATCAACTGTTTCCACAGAGGTGGTCGATGACTTGCCTTGATCAGCAAAGGGTGATGGAGGAACCTCGGGGTAGAACTCCTGCTCCTCGACGAACTCGTAGTCTTCTCGTTACGGAAAAATAAATAATACATTCAATAAACAGATAAAAATTCACCCAATATTAAACATACACATTTGTGGGTTTTATTATGTGAAGTAATATTTTTAATATTTCAAGGTTCTGTTCAAAACAGTAAAGTTTAATATTTTAGAATTTTTCCCAATTTATTTTCTGTATTATTAATTTCAACCCTAAGGGATTTTTATCCATTTATTTATTAATAATATTTTGGACAACAGAAACATACTGTTTTTATGGCACTATTGTGTAGAGAATAATATTCTGGTTCTAACAAAATTTGAATGGTGAAATTTGGAGTTAAAATGAGCAAGATATGAATTTTTTGAAGTTTAAACTATTTTCTGGATTTTATTTAAACAGAAAAATAGTCCCTGGTCCACGGTGAACCAGGTTCACCGTGAACTCGTGACTATTCGCGTGGACCGGGCCAACCAGGACCGTCGGATCTTGATCCGGCGATCGGGCGCGGGGCGGGATCCCTTTAATGAAAACGGACGGCTAGGATTAGATCCCGCGAACCGGTATGACGTGGACGCACCAGATTGCTCCAGCATTTTAAGTCGCGATCGACGGCTGTAAGCGCTCGGTACCGCTTTGATCAGATCCGAGGGTCCTGATTAAATCCTGGAGGGATTTAATCGTAGCCCTCCGATCACGATCGGACGGCTGTGGGTGCGTCCGGCACGGCACGTGCGTAAGGGGTACGCACCCCTCTTCGTCTCCGGTGACGGCGGCTCGGGTGCGGCCACGGCGGCGACGACGAGGGCCCAGGAGCCTAGCGAAAGCCAAAAATGGAACCAGGGGGTCGAGACGGTCTCGGCCATACCTTCGGTGGCGACGGCGGGCGACGAATGGCGACGGCGGCGAGGGTAGACGGTGAAGGTAGTTCGGGAGCTTGACGGTGACGAAGATCCGGCGGGTTCCAAGGCCAGCGGAGTGGTGGCCGGGGATGAGGGGTCGTCGACGTTCACGAAGGTGGCGGTGGCTAGGGCTAAGAGGGCCGGGGTCGACGGCGAGGGCTCGCCGGAGGCGAAGCAGAGCCGAAGGTCGAAAAAGAGGCGGCGGCGCTCTGTTTTCGCACGAGGAGGGATGGGAGTGTGTGGGCTGAGGGCGGTGGTCGTGGAGGGTTTTTATAGGGGGTCGCCGGCGTTTGGATGGCAGGGAACCGAGGGCTTCCCGAGAGCTCCGGTGATCTCTTTCCAAGCTTTGGGTGGCTTTCCAAGGGCGTGAAAACGCGTCGCCATGGATGGAAGGGAGGCGGTGGTATGCGGGGAAGGTGATCCGGGGGTGATCCGGGCGATCGCGGGCGGCCGGCGGCGAGGAACAGAAGGTGATCGCCGGGAGAAAGGAAGGGGGCGATCCCCTTCCATCGGAGACGAAGCACCTGACAGGTGGCCCCCACCTGTCAGCGGGCGAAACAGAAAAGGAAGGGCCGACAGGCGGGCCACGGCTGTCAGAGAGAGGGAGGCGGAGGTGTGAGACTGCCATGTGGGGTCAGGCGGGGCGCGGTGGGAGAGAGGGAAGCGGGGGAACGCGCCGACAGGCGGGTCCCACATGTCAGTGGCTCATGGCTTGGATTGGGCCGGGCTCAGGGTGGTTTGGAGGTTGAGGTCTGTTAAGGTTTTAATATCTTTTTCGATTTAAAATAATTCGAGTAATTCATTTATTTGATTAAGGGTTGAATCACTGTTGGTAAAAATTTGTAAAAATTCCTAAAATTATATCTTGGGCACTAGTTCATCTCATAAAATTTTCAGGTCCATATTTTGTATATTTCTCCCTGTTTGGCTTTATTTGGGTTCTTTTATGATTTTCCTTTAATAAATAAATCCAGAAATGATTTAAATAATATTTTTCTTTTATTTTATTCCTTTTAATTTCTGGGGTGTTACAATCCTATCCCCCTTACAGAGAATCTCGTCCTCGAGATTCGGATCAATCCTCGAATAGCTCAGGATGCTGTGCCTTGAGTTCATCTTCTTTTTCCCATGTAGCTTCCTCTACCGGATGATTGCTCCACTGCACTTTGCAGAAGCGGATGACTCGACTTCTGGTGGTTCTTTCTTTGACTTCCAATATCTTGACCGGTTTTTCCACATAGGTCAGATCTTCTTGGACATCCAACTGCTGGAGATCCACTTGCTCCGTGGGGACGCGGAGACACTTCTTGAGTTGAGATACATGGAACACATCATGCACTCCAGCCAACGAGGGCGGTAGTTCCAACTGATAAGCTACTTCGCCTTGGCGTCGAATAACGGGAAATGGTCCAACATATCGAGGGGCTAACTTTCCTCTCATGTTAAACCGTTGAGTTCCACGGAGAGGCGTGACTCTTAGGTAGACATGATCTCCTTCTTCAAAGGCTAGGTCTCGACGGCGATTGTCGGCATAGCTCTTCTGTCGCGATTGGGCTGTCTTGAGTCTGTCTCTGATGATCCGTACTTTCTCTTCAGCTTCACGAAGAATGTCAGTTCCGAATACTTGGGATTCACCTGTTTGGTCCCAAAGTAGTGGCGTTCTGCACTTACGTCCATATAGGGCCTCAAAAGGAGACATCTGAAGGCTAGCTTGATAGCTATTGTTGTATGAAAATTCTGCATATGGCAAGCTCTTGTCCCAAGTGGCTCCAAAATCCAAAACACATGCTCGAAGCATATCCTCTAGTATCTGATTTACCCTTTTTGTTTGTCCATCTGTCTGAGGATGGTAGGCGGTACTGAAATTCAATCTCGTGCCCATCTCCTCTTGGAGGTTCTTCCAAAAACGAGAGGTAAACTGACTTCCTCGGTCAGACACTATCTTCTTGGGCACTCCATGAAGACATACTATCCGGGCCATGTATAGCTCTGCTAGCTTGGGGCCACTAAAGGTCGTCTTAACGGCTATGAAATGAGCTACCTTTGTAAGCCGATCAATGATCACCCATATAGAATCATACCCGAGTTGGGTCTTTGGGAGTCCGGTGATGAAATCCATACCGATCTCTTCCCACTTCCATTCCGGCACTTTAAGTGGTTGTAACAATCCTGCAGGCCTCTGATGTTCAGCTTTTACTCTTCTGCAGGTGTCACATTCGGCGACGAACTGGGCAATCTCTCTTTTCATGCTAACCCACCAATATCGTTCCTTCAGATCTTGGTACATCTTGGTACTGCCGGGATGAATGGAGTACAACGTCTCATGGGCTTCTCTTAGGATAAGAGTCTTTATTTCAGGTTTATCCGGCACACATATCCGAGTTCCAAACCATATGGCGCCATTCTCGTCTTCTGAAAATCCGGGGGCCTTTCCTTGTCTCATATTCTTCTTAATGGCAGCTATATCCGGGTCCTCTAACTGAGCTTCACGGATCTGCTCAAACAAGACAGGTTGGGTCTCCAAGGTGGCTAGATATGCTCTGGTGGTCAATCCAAGATTTAAGTTTTCCATCTCCTTACATAACAAGGGTGCGTGTTCTTGAATCATCATGGCTGTGCAATATCCCTTGCGACTCAAGGCATCAGCTACCACATTAGCTTTTCCGGGGTGGTAGTGAATACCTAAGTCATAGTCCTTTATTAATTCCAGCCATCGTCTTTGCCTCAAGTTCAGATCTGGCTGTGTGAAGATATACTTCAAAATCTTGTGATCTGTAAAGATCTCACAACGATTTCCAACCAAATAGTGCCTCCAAATCTTAAGGGCGTGCACTACGGCGGCCAATTCCAGGTCGTGGGTCGGATAATTTAACTCATGAGGTCTCAACTGACGGGAGGCATAAGAGATAACTTTCCCATCCTGCATAAGAACACATCCCAATCCTTGGCGAGATGCGTCGCAATAGACATGGAAGTCTTTGCGGATATCCGGTAGGGTCAGTATAGGTGCAGACACCAAACGAGTCTTGAGGGTGCGGAAACTTTCCTCGCATTCAGGAGTCCATTCAAACTTTTCTCCTTTCTGCAACAGCTTGGTCATAGGCTTGGCTATCTTAGAAAAATTCTCGATAAACCTCCGATAATATCCGGCCAATCCCAGAAAACTCCGTATCTCAGATACGTTCGTGGGTGGCAACCAATCCGTAACTGCTTCTACGGTGGCAGGGTCTACTGCGATTCCTTGCGCAGAGATGATGTGTCCAAGGAACTTTACTTCTGCCGTCCAAAACTTGCATTTACTGTACTTGGCATATAATTGGTGTTCCCTTAGCTTTCCTAGGGTTAACCGGAGGTGAGTCTCGTGCTCCTTCTGGTCCTTGGAATAGATGAGGATGTCGTCTATGAAGACCACGATGAACTTGTCCAAATATTCCATGAATACTTTATTCATCATATTCATGAAGAATGCAGGGGCGTTGGTCAATCCAAATGACATAACTGTGCACTCATATAATCCATAACGGGTAGTGAAGGCCGTCTTGGGTATATCTTCTTCTCGGATCCTTAACTGATGGTAACCAGACCTCAGGTCGATCTTCGAGAATACTGTAGCTCCTTTTAGCTGGTCGAAGAGATCATCGATCCGAGGCAATGGGTACTTATTCTTGATTGTTACCTCATTCAAGGCGCGGTAATCCACACACATACGCTTTGCCTTGTCTTCTTTCTTCTCGACAAAGATGACGGGGGCACCCCATGGTGACGTGCTAGGTCTGATGTAGCCTTTCCTCTCAAGATCCTCCAACTGTTGCTTCATCTCAGCTAATTCATTGGCAGCCATCCGGTATGGTCGCTTATAGATAGGGGTGGTTCCAGGCACCAAGTCAATCCTGAACTCGATGTCTCTCCTGGGTGGCATTCCTGGTAAGTCCTCTGGAAACACGTCCGGGTACTCACAGACTATCGGTATTTCTTCCAAGGTAATCTGGTGCAGTCTTGGTCTTCTGATCTTTAGTCTTGGCATCTGAAATGTAACGGCAATCCCTTCTTCGCTGGTCACGGTCACTTTTCTCTCGGCACATTCTATCACCCCTTGGTACTTATTTAACCAATCCATTCCTAGAATGAGATCTAGGCCTTGGCATTCTATTAGGATGGGATCGGCCCAAAATATGGTGTCGTGGATATCTATCCATACCTTTGGGCTATATGCTAGGGCTAGAGTTTGTTTTCCTGGGGTGACTATTTGTACGGCTCTGGGTAGATCTTCGGTGTTTAGGTTGTTCTTTTCCACAAAATCAGTTGATATGAAGGAGTGCGTAGCTCCAGTGTCAAATAAAACCACTGCAAGTGCTGAATGTACCAAGAACTTACCCATCACTATTTCTGGTGCGGCCTGAGCTTCTTCCGCGGTGACGTGATTGACTCGGGCGCGGATGGCGGGGTTCGCGGCAACTTCTTGAACGCGCTTAGGGTGGGGGCAAGCATTGGAGTAATGCCCCTCCTGACGGCAGTTGAAACAAACCACCGGCTTGCCGTGCTTGTCGCGCAGGATCTCTGCCTTCTTGGCCGGGGCAGCTGGGGCGGTCGGGGCGGCTGGAGCGACACGAGGTTGGCTGGCTCCGGCATTGGCAGCTGATGGCGCCGGGCGATATACAGGCCGGGGGTGGTACTGTGGCGCTGGTGGGGGTGGAGCAAAACGGGGTCTCTGGGCCATACCCTGGTTTTGCCTGAAGGCTATCATCCTCTTCTTCTTCAGGTCAACTTTATTCTGTTGAGTTTCTTGCATAATAGCTTTGTTCACCAACTTTTGGAAGTTGGCGAAGTCTCCTGAGATGAGTTGTAGGGACAACTCGTCCTTCAGTCCCCTAAGGAACTTGGCCTGTCTGGCCGCGTCTGTACGGACCTCCTCTGGTGCGTACCGGGCCAGACGGTTAAACTCATGCAGATACTCGGTGACAGATCTGCTCCCTTGTTGTAGGTCTCTGAATTCCTGTTGCTTCTGAGCAACGATGCCGTCAGGGATGTGGGCGACACGAAAAGCGGCCGAGAACTCCGCCCAAGTGGGGGCGTGGCCCTCGGGCAGGGTCTCACGATGGTTGTCCCACCACTCTGCGGCGGGACCATGAAGCTGGTGGGTGGCGAAGGCCACCCTCTCCTGCTCAGTGCAGGTCAGGAGATCGAGTTTCTTCTCGATCGCCCGCAACCAATCCCCAGCCTCCATGGGGTTGGTGGTGCTTGAGAAAGTCGGTGGGCGGACTCGGAGGAACTCCGAGAGTTGTGTCGCGGGAGCGGGAGCTGGTGTGGCGGGTCGGGGCAGCTCGGGCTGTTGGTGGAGGCGAAAGAAGTGAGCCTGCTGCTCTTGCATTTGTTGCTGCTGCTGCTGCATCTGGTGCAGAAGGGCTGAGACCAACTGATTTTGAGTGGCCATCATCTCAGCCAAGGTGGGGTGGTTGGCGACCGGGGCCTGCCTCTGCCCGGTGGCTCCCCATTGTGGCAGGTTGCCACTCTCCCCTCCGTTCTGAGGAGCGTCTGATCCCTGGGTGTTGGTCATCCTGGAATTTCCAATGTACACATATTTATTTTGGGTGAACTTCTTTATATTTATTTCAAAAGAATACCGTTCTTGCGGTTACACTTATTTATTTCCTCATTCATGCCTTATATTTTGACATGAATGTTGAATACAAGCAATCAAAATAAAAAGAAAACAATCAATCGTAATACAACGTCTAAGGCAGCTCGGGGGACGGCTCGATCTCGGGCTCGTGGGAGACGGGCGGGGTCGAGGAACTGGATGGTCCGGCGGGTGGTGCGCTGCGGGAGATCCTCTTGGGCCTCACTGTGGGAGTCTGAGTGGGTTTCTTCCGGCGAGGCGGAAGAGGTGCGATCTCCTCGATGTCCTTCTTCAACTCTCTGAGCTGCTGACGGAGCTGGGTGTGGACCATGGCACCCTGGCGCAGGAGCTCGTTCTGACGCCTCAATTCTTCTACCTCAAGGGTCAACAGAGGGTTCTGCTCTAGCTGTCGACGGAGCTCGGCGTTCTCCCTGGTCAGGTTCTCCGAAGTGTGGCGGTAGAAGTCGATGGTGTCGTGCTGGCTGTCTGCGTCGAGGACGGCCTCTGTGTGGAGGTTGTCCATGGCCTCCAAGAGTCTCATTGTGCGGGTGATGGCGGAGCTGCTCTGGGTGAGGGGGCTGATGTAGATGCTGCGGTGACTCCCGGGTGTGCGCATGGGCATGAAGCGGTAGACGGTGTCGCGGAGGTGGCAGTCGTAGACCAGTCGAAGCTCGGCGAGGGACTGGAGAGCGGCTCGCTGGCTGGCCACCACGAATGAAGGTCCTCCAACTCCATGGGTGTAGAAGGGTGGCTGCGTGGAAGAGGGGCGGATCACAACCGTGACCTCGCAGTAGCTCTCATTCGCATCGGGAAAAATCCCGTGGAACGCAGGCTCATGGGGAAACCCCAAAAAGTCGACGAGCACGCGAAGCTCGCGGATGAATCCGGCCTCGTCACGAAGAGTCCCGCTCATGGTGTGAACCGGCATCTACAAAAGAGAGAAAATTTTGTGAAAACCTCGGGAGATGAGAGGATAAGTAATCTTTTGTAAAATATAGTGAATATATATAAGTCCTAAGGTCAGGTCTGTTTGGCTTCCTACAGTCAAGTCGGCTCTGATACCATCTTGTCGCGCCCCGATTTAATAAATCAGGACCTTTATTGAAATTCCAAAGAAAATCAATAAACCAAGACGTTCATAAAGCGACCACGTACAATACGGGCAATCATTCACGGTTCGTAGACCGCATTAATACAAAAGTGAATGAAAGTGAAGAGAAACTAATAAAATAAGGGGTCCTAGATGAACGCCTCCTTCCAGTCTCGCCTTGACTGGGTCGCTACTCCAGACCTTCATCCTCCTCATAGTAGATTGGCTCTGATGGTGTAAGTCAACGGGGTGAGTACAGATGTACTCAGCAAGCCACCGAATGCAAGTATAAATGCAAGATAATAACAAGGGAGATAGTGGCTAGTTTAGCGGAAGCAGCATATTTGTAAAGCATTTAATGTGAGCATTTTATTTGTACGGAAAAGTAAACATGTGAATGCATCATCATCATCTTCTAACTCGAGGAGTACGTTTCACCTCCTCGCACAACAGTCCTTACATGTCATGAATAACTCATCCATTCAAACAATTGTAAACTAACTGCGAGTAGTCACACAACCCGCCCTTGACCGTGGGCTCGGCTTTTCGAAAAGATTGATTTTACTCTGATCAGAGATGTACCACTGTACCCACAAGGCACACACTCATCACTTACACCGAAGTGTAACGAGATGACCCATCACACGGGAACTCGTGCCAAAACCTTCCATATGGTCTTCCCCGACTCAACAGCACCCTCTTATAGGTTTCGTACCGTGTCTCGCCATGTCGAGTTTCCACAATACCCCCTCTTGAGCCATCGTCGGTACAAGGCGCCCTGAGGGCTAGCCCCTTGCCCCCTCCTCTATGGTGCCGTGAGACGGAGTGTTCCACACTTCCAGTTAGGACTTACCCATTAGACTTGTGGTTGGTACGGAAGTGCTTTGCAACAGATCCCGCAGACCGGTCCTTATAGTGCCCCGGGTGCGACATACCAAAACCCGAGCTTGCACCCGGAACCCACCATACTTATAACACACCTAACTCCAACAGAGTCCAGAGACAAGAATAACAGGGTATTTCATATACCAGAATCCATCTACTCTACGACTCATTCTTTATATCCTATAGCAGTTGTGCCGGTACATTGGGCACTAGCTAATATAATATTTGTAGAGTGACATGGAGTTGAGGCTCAATAAGCATGGCTTGGGTTTGCACACAAGGACGGGGATCTAATGAATATAAGTGTAAGGCTTGATCTTTGACTAATGCAATATTAACCTATGTGTTATAGCGATAATTTATTAAAATCATGGGCTCAATGATGATCAACTGTTTCCACAGAGGTGGTCGATGACTTGCCTTGATCAGCAAAGGGTGATGGAGGAACCTCGGGGTAGAACTCCTGCTCCTCGACGAACTCGTAGTCTTCTCGTTACGGAAAAATAAATAATACATTCAATAAACAGATAAAAATTCACCCAATATTAAACATACACATTTGTGGGTTTTATTATGTGAAGTAATATTTTTAATATTTCAAGGTTCTGTTCAAAACAGTAAAGTTTAATATTTTAGAATTTTTCCCAATTTATTTTCTGTATTATTAATTTCAACCCTAAGGGATTTTTATCCATTTATTTATTAATAATATTTTGGACAACAGAAACATACTGTTTTTATGGCACTATTGTGTAGAGAATAATATTCTGGTTCTAACAAAATTTGAATGGTGAAATTTGGAGTTAAAATGAGCAAGATATGAATTTTTTGAAGTTTAAACTATTTTCTGGATTTTATTTAAACAGAAAAATAGTCCCTGGTCCACGGTGAACCAGGTTCACCGTGAACTCGTGACTATTCGCGTGGACCGGGCCAACCAGGACCGTCGGATCTTGATCCGGCGATCGGGCGCGGGGCGGGATCCCTTTAATGAAAACGGACGGCTAGGATTAGATCCCGCGAACCGGTATGACGTGGACGCACCAGATTGCTCCAGCATTTTAAGTCGCGATCGACGGCTGTAAGCGCTCGGTACCGCTTTGATCAGATCCGAGGGTCCTGATTAAATCCTGGAGGGATTTAATCGTAGCCCTCCGATCACGATCGGACGGCTGTGGGTGCGTCCGGCACGGCACGTGCGTAAGGGGTACGCACCCCTCTTCGTCTCCGGCGACGGCGGCTCGGGTGCGGCCACGGCGGCGACGACGAGGGCCCAGGAGCCTAGCGAAAGCCAAAAATGGAACCAGGGGGTCGAGACGGTCTCGGCCATACCTTCGGTGGCGACGGCGGGCGACGAATGGCGACGGCGGCGAGGGTAGACGGTGAAGGTAGTTCGGGAGCTTGACGGTGACGAAGATCCGGCGGGTTCCAAGGCCAGCGGAGTGGTGGCCGGGGATGAGGGGTCGTCGACGTTCACGAAGGTGGCGGTGGCTAGGGCTAAGAGGGCCGGGGTCGACGGCGAGGGCTCGCCGGAGGCGAAGCAGAGCCGAAGGTCGAAAAAGAGGCGGCGGCGCTCTGTTTTCGCACGAGGAGGGATGGGAGTGTGTGGGCTGAGGGCGGTGGTCGTGGAGGGTTTTTATAGGGGGTCGCCGGCGTTTGGATGGCAGGGAACCGAGGGCTTCCCGAGAGCTCCGGTGATCTCTTTCCAAGCTTTGGGTGGCTTTCCAAAGGCGTGAAAACGCGTCGCCATGGATGGAAGGGAGGCGGTGGTATGCGGGGAAGGTGATCCGGGGGTGATCCGGGCGATCGCGGGCGGCCGGCGGCGAGGAACAGAAGGTGATCGCCGGGAGAAAGGAAGGGGGCGATCCCCTTCCATCGGAGACGAAGCACCTGACAGGTGGCCCCCACCTGTCAGCGGGCGAAACAGAAAAGGAAGGGCCGACAGGCGGGCCACGGCTGTCAGAGAGAGGGAGGCGGAGGTGTGAGACTGCCATGTGGGGTCAGGCGGGGCGCGGTGGGAGAGAGGGAAGCGGGGGAACGCGCCGACAGGCGGGTCCCACATGTCAGTGGCTCATGGCTTGGATTGGGCCGGGCTCAGGGTGGTTTGGAGGTTGAGGTCTGTTAAGGTTTTAATATCTTTTTCGATTTAAAATAATTCGAGTAATTCATTTATTTGATTAAGGGTTGAATCACTGTTGGTAAAAATTTGTAAAAATTCCTAAAATTATATCTTGGGCACTAGTTCATCTCATAAAATTTTCAGGTCCATATTTTGTATATTTCTCCCTGTTTGGCTTTATTTGGGTTCTTTTATGATTTTCCTTTAATAAATAAATCCAGAAATGATTTAAATAATATTTTTCTTTTATTTTATTCCTTTTAATTTCTGGGGTGTTACACAACAGTCCTTACATGTCAAACCATCATGCACATACATATTAAAAGTAAACTAACTGTGGGATGTCACGCAACCCACCCTTCACCGTGGGCTCGGCTTTTCGAAAAGATTTATGACTCTGATCAGAGGTGTACTACTGTACCCACAAGGCACGCACTCATCACAAACACCAAAGTGTAACGAGATGACCCATACCATGGGAACTCGTGCCAAAACCTTGGCATGAAATGCTCCAAACGATAACCACCCGCTCTATGTTTCGCCGGCGCGATGGGCCGCATCCCGGCTAACATCGCACCCCCTTTTGCGCCACGTCGGTACAAGCCACCCGCAGGTGCTGCTTGACCCATCTCCAAGTGGTGGCCTCGGTTTGGAACACTCCATACCTTAGTTAGGACCTACCCATTAGACTTGTGGTTAGTACGGAAGTGTATTGCAACGGATCCCGCAGACCGGTCTTTATAGTGCCCCAGGTGCTACCGACCAATGCCCTAGCTTGCACCCGGAACCCACCATGCATACACTCACAACCAAAACTCTATCACCAACAGAATTCCAAGGATAAGGATGTTGGGGGATCGTATAGTAGAACCAAGTTGCTACGACTCATTTTTAATCCTATAGCAATCATGTCGATACATTGGACACTAACTAATAATACTAATCATATGGTGACAAGGAGTTTAGGCTAGATAGCATGGCTTGGGTTGCACATCAAGGTCGGGGGATCCTAATAAATATATTGTAAGGGTTTCATTTGACTAATGCATGTATATCCTATGTGTTTTAGCAATAGTTTAGTAAAACATTGGTTCAATATGCTCAACAGATTGGTTTGGTGACTTGCCTTGTTCAGCGAAAGGCGACGGGGGAACTTCCGGGTAATATTCCGGCTCCTCGGCGGCGGCGTAGTCTTTTTACCATGAATAGTAAACATAACACTCAATAAACAATACAAAATCACACAACAAGCATATATGTTTTGATTGGGTTAACTTAAGGAAAATAAAGTTGTTAGGTTTCTGAAATTCATTTTATGAATATTTAAAAATGAACTATAATGAAATGTGGTTCTTTATAAATGAGATTTTAAGTGTGAACAATCTTATTTTAAGTTTTCTAACTAATTTATAATAAGAGGTTCAGAGGAAACTTAGTGGTTTCATTCTACTAACAGGAAAAGAATAAAGATAAATTTTACTGAGATCTAAATAATTAAATTTGTAATTTATTCTAAAGAGCATTTGAATACTTTATTAAATAAGCCTGAAATATTCAAAGTAAACATACTATTTTATTGTATTAACATGAAGAGAATAAAATTATGAATTTTCTGGAATTGAAATGGTAATTTTTGGAGTTAAAATGCGCTAGATATGAATTTTATAAGTTTAAAAGTATTTCTGGATATTAATTTAAATTCAAAAACAGGCGTCGGTCCATGGTGAACCAGATCCACCGTGAACCCGCGCGTTGTGCACGTGGTCCGGCCCATCCTGGACCGTTGGATCCAGATCCAACGCGCGAGGGCGAGGAGGAGGCGTTAAGTTAACGTGGACGGCTGAGATTAAAACGTCGAACCGGTATGCATCGTGCGGTCCAAATGCGACACGGGATTTAAATTCTAGCGAACGGCTCAGATTAAAACCTAACGCTTCGCCAAGATCTAATGGATCCGATTAAACTACATGAGGGATTTAATCGCCACCATCGGATCCAGATCGCACGGTCGCGATTGAATCCGACAAGGCACGGGTACTCGACCTGTGCCGGTCGTCTTCTCCGGTGACGGCGAGCGGGCCAGAGGCCACTACGAGCGACAGCGGCCCTAGCTAAGCCTAGAAACAGAAAGAGGGCATTAAGGGGAACACGGGGGTACCGTTGTCGTGGTCCGAGGTCGACGGGGTGTGGCCGACGACGAGCGAAGGCGGCGAATACGTTCGGGTCCTCGTCGGCGGTGGCGTTCCGGTGGGGTTCTTCGACGACGGAGTGGTGGCCGAGGTTGGTGAGGTCCTGGCGGTAACGGAGGTGCGGTCTCCTAGGGCGGAGGAGGTCACCGGCGACGGTGAGCAGTGACCAGAGTGCGGACGGCGGTGAGGTGTTAAAAACCGAATTGAGGCACTCTGGTTCATTCTCAATGCGTTAGGGCATGCGGGCTGGACGAGGGAGTGGCCGATGGTTTAAATAGAGTCATCGGCGGGGGCAGAGGGGGCACAATCGGGGAAGGCCGAGAGTAAAACCTCTCTTCAACGCCGGCGAGCTCCTTCCTTGCATGCGCGCGCTCGATCCAGGGTGACGACGCGTGAAATAAAGGGGGAACGGTCAGCCGAGCGCGGGGGACCGTTTAATGGCGTTGAATTAATGGGGGAGGGGTCGGCGAGGCGGATCCAAGGGGGATTAGGGTTCTGGCCGGCGAGGGGGGATTTGGGGGCGGATCCTATGGGGAAGATGGTGTGGCGGATCCTATGGGCGCGAGCGAGCGGGTGTGGCAGCTGACGGGTGGGGTCGGGTTCGGCTGAGAGTAGAGTGGCGCCGACAGGTGGGACCAAGGTGTCGGGTACGCGCGCGCGGAGAGGGGGGGTCACTGACGGGCGGGGTCCACTGGTCAGTCGGGGCGCGCGGGGAGGAGTGGGCTGGGCCAGCCGGGAGAGAGAGAAAGGGAGGGGGAGGGCCTGTTACTGTTTCAATGCTTTTCTGAATAAAAATAATTACAGAAATTGATTTAAAATATTTGGGCTACTTCCAAGGGTGATAAAAATTTGTAAAAATTCTCGAAAATATCTTTTGGTCTTGGGAACTCATACAAAATTTTCTAGCCTCTTGTTTGGTCATTTCATTTAGGTTCTAGTTCAAAAAGATTAAGGAGGGCATTAAAGGTATTTCCAAAATAATCAATCCCAGAAAAATATATAAAATGATATTTTTATTTCTCTGAAAATTTGGGGTGTTACATGGAGGCTGTGCACACCTCCGCATAGAACTAGCTGATAATCCATTCATAGTACCACCGGTCATTGATGTCCTTCGCTGGAAACCGGCCTTGGAATTCATCCCCATGTTGGAAGTTTATGTTTCCAAAGGCCACCACCATCTTCTCTCCTCCGAGTCCGGTGTATGTATTCGGCTGACATGAAGCCTTGTGGAGAGCAGCAAAGATCTCCGTTCTTCCTGCACACCCTTCAGCTCGCATGGCCCATTCAAAGATTGCCAAGCGAGCAATTGCCTTCGAAGAAAGTTGAGGAAGGTTTACATGGAATAGATCCAATACCTTCGCCAAGAAGTCCATAGCTGGGAGCCCGAGTCCGGCTTCGAAGAAGGCTTCAAACACCATGACTTATCCCTCTTGCGACACTGGGATAATCTCTTTCCCAGGGGATCGCACATTCACTCAGGGCCCCAGCTTCCCGACAACCGCCTCGGCAATCATCTTCTTCAAGCAGGTCAACGCCCCAAGCTATACGACTGGTCTGTATACTTGGTGGATGCCGGCTGAAGATCACGAGGGCCGGTGGGCCGAGGGTTCTACGAAGGCCCCACCACCGCTACCGCCGCCGCCATGGCTTGCTGCCAAGCCAAAGCCGAAGCCAACGCAGGAACTTTGGATTTAGTTCTCGCCACTGGAGAAAGCTAGGAAGACTTGAAATGGGCGCTCAGGAAGGAGAAAAGAAAGTCTACAGAAGTAGTCGGTAACGTGCCTAAATATCACTATTCTCCATCCTTTTATAACCCTGAAGTCTCTTGTGTTGTACATTACAGAGCAACGCTTGGGTTGCTCTGTTACGGTTTCGACGCCGTTATGACATGTAGGGCCATCACAGTGAAGACTTGTAATTGCCGTGAGATTGTGCGACCATTAGCCACCCCATAGTGTAATGACTCTAATTTGCGTCTAACGGCTCTGAGGACTAACGACTAGTTTGGCTCCGAAGAAACTTCGACTCCATAGCCACCTCCTTGGACACCTCCAAACGAATTTCAGATCCAGAGATTCCTTACCCCCGAAGATATTATTTCTAATGGTTGTAAGGACTTTCATATTTTTTCTAAGTTTTAGACATGAGATTATTTCTTGCGTATACTGCCCTCTTCACTACACAGGAAATTTGGAGATAAGTATTCGAGGGGCTAGTATTGGGGGAAAATATTTCATCCTTTGCATCATGACAAAACCTCTACATCAATGCTATCAAAAGACAAAATGAAGTAAGAAGCTTTGATCTCCGAAGGTCCTAAAGCATCAAGGCTTAACTGTATTTGGAGTATTCTACGATAAAAGCCTCCGCTAAGGCTTCGGTTAGACGAAGAGTATCGTAGCCTATTTACCCGAAGGTGTACTGCCAGCAAGGACAGAAGAATTACCTTCTCACAATTGATTTAGTCTTTTACCCTTTTAACCCTACGAAGTATATTAAACAGTATCTTCTAAGTCGGTTGTAATTAGAGGGTAAAGGAGTCTTTTCCTAATGTATTTTGTCTATAAATATCTATCTTCGTTCTGTAAGGGGTATCGAATATCGAGATATTCAATACACACTTCGAACTATCTCAAGCTATTATCCAATTCGGAGGCTTGGAATAGTCCTCATAATCAAACACTTCGTTTGTCAGTCTTTGGAAGTTCACTAAACCTGTTAGCGTAATCTTTTGCACCAACACTAGCCTTGCCTCTAGTGTGGCGAGATATGCTGAAGTTGTAAATCCTAGATTCAATCTCTCCATTTCTTGACACAACATAAGCGCTTCTTGCTGCAACACAATGGCATTGCAATATCCTTTTTGACTAGGCGTCAGCTATTACATTTGCTTTACCTTGATGGTAATGGATTCTCATATCATAGTCCTTGATCAATTCAAACCATCTTCTTTGTCTGAGGTTCAGGTCTGGCTGAGTGAATATATACTTTAAACTCTTATAGTCCATGAAAACTTCACATCTGTTATCGACTAGGTAATGTCTCAAAATCTTTAAGGCATGAACTACTGTTGTTAATTCCAGATCATGAGTAGGATAACTTAACTCATGTGTTCGCAGCTGACGAGATGCATAGGATACCAGTTTCCATCTTGTATTAAAACACATCCTGGCCCTTGGCTAGATGCATCACAATAAACATGAAAATCCATGTGGATATTGGGCAAAGTTCACACTGGTGCTGACACAAGCTTTTTCTTCAAAATCTGTAAACTTTCTTCGCACTGTGGTGTCCACTTAAGTTTTGTTTCCTTCTGGAGTAACTTTGTCAAGGGTCGGGCGATCTTGGAGAAATTCTATGGGATCGGAATGGCGATTAGACGGGGGTGAATAGGCACCTCGACAAATTCTCATGAATATGATGTCCTTTTCAAAACACCCAACGCTCCTCTAAACAGACAAATGGAAACAAATAATTTTCTGCATTGAAAACTTAGATAAACTTAGTGCTATCATTCTCCTATCAAATATAATATGATGTGACAGACTAAGAGATCACAAGCACTAAAAATAACTCGCCTTCAAAATACAATCAATGTCTCAAATGATAAGACACTAACTCAATGCACAAAGGAAGATTAAAACTACTCTCAACTCAAACAGCAAATCAAATATTGATTATCAACAAAATGCCCACAGTTCACGGATATTTAATAAAATACTAATTAGTGCAGGAAATGTATCAAATTAATTAAACATTTACTCAAGAACTTGTCATTCACTAAAAAATCATAGGTATCTCATCAAATAAACATGCAGAATACTTTCAGGTATTTTAGCACAACAACTTATCTGCAGGATGAAGATTACTTAAGCTAAATACCTGAAATTACTTAACCATATTAACTCTCTGGCATTAGGAGTCAGAACGTGAAGATCAAAGCAAAAATACAACACTCTGCACACGTCTCACTGAAAATCAATGACGCAGTAATATTGTTTAGAAGTACTCAAATTTCTGGCACAAATGTTTCTGCAGCACCGGCGCACAGAGCTCTTCTGCTTGGCAGAAACAGCCTTGCCGAAAAACAATTCTCTCAACGAAAAGAACCAGTGCAGAAAACTGAATCAGATTCAATCTGCATGAAAAAAAGCAGAACCGGTGTGTACCTGGTGATTAACAGCAGTGATGTCTAGCAGATTCTTAGGAAGCAGAGATCAAAGAAAAGCAGTAATAAGAAAACAACTTCAATAGTATTGAAATGAAATCAGAGATGCAATAGAAAAATTCATTGGTGAGATTCAAAGCCAGACAGAAAAATGGAGAAAACGCTCAAACAGTTGCACCAGCGCTGCCACAAGCAGATCATTCTGGAACAAAAAACAGAACATTTTTTAATTAAACTAGCACCTGTAGCTTGTTCGGCACCACTTCTATTTTCTTCGTCGTGGTGGCGCCACTGTAGCAGCATGTCGGCCCAAAAGAAAGAAGTAGAGATAGCTGGTGTCGCTAAGCCCTGGTTGGCCTTGCATTGAACTGGAATATCTTCCTGTTCATGTCCGGCACGGTAGCAAGAAAAGCACTGTAGACAATCAAAAGAAATCAGCCAGGACAAAAAACTAAAAAAGAGAAAGATTGCTTCTCATAAAATCTGGATAAAAAATTCTGCTCAAAAATGTTTAGCCAAGAAAAATTCTGTAAAAAGGTTCCACTCAGCCGCAAGGCATGGGGTCCTTTATATAGGCAAGCCTATCAAGGTATTCCCCAAAATACCATTAGGGTTTAATGACAAAGTATTTACCAAAATACCCTTATGTATTTTCAGAATTAATAATTCTGAAAAATACACAAAAGTATACTCCTAATTTATTACATCATTAAACCTATTCTTTTAATATTTTTTCAGAATTAAAAATTCCAAAAAATACTAAAGATTATACTTAATCTAGATAGCCAAACAGAAAAATAAACTCCTATTTATTGGAATTTAAAAATATTTTCTGATACGACAATTTTTAGCTGAAACCGACAAAATATTCCCGATCGCCAACACGTGACACCAATACGCGAACTCGACCGCTAGCAAATCTCTCTCGCTCTCGATCCCCTCAAGTTGTCTGGTCACTTACACTGACCTCCCTTTCGCTGACTTGGTCGACACGCTGTCTCGATCATCCGTCTGTCTATGTCTTGTTCTATCTCCACGTACACTCATGAGATCATCCCTAACTTTACCTGGCCTCCTTGATCCTCTAGCATCAAGCTCCCCGCTTGACCCTTGATCACCTGTCGTTGACATTTGGCTAGCATCTCCACCCTACACACATGAGACAAACTACAACAAGAAACGCGGCGCACACCGATCCCCTCAGCATACAATCTCCACTCACACATCGATCCCATCGATGCAAGCAAACCACCAATCACTCATCACTCTAGATCGAGCAAAATTGTCAATCACTCATCACAAAGATAAAAACCAAAGTGCGACCCCACTTGGTTCCACAATCTCCCCCTTTATGAGTGCATTGACAATTCCAAAAAGAACCATGATGAAAGTTTCAAGTTCAGCGCACAAGTGACCATAAAAACTCAAAAAAGAGCCAAGACATGTTACTTGATAAAAGATCTCCCCCTTTGGCAAAAACATGTAAAACATCTGATCTCCCCCTTTGGCAAAAAGATGTAAAACATCCTCCCTGTAAAACATGTACAACATTCTTCCCCTTTGGCAAAAGCATCATGTAAACCATTCTCTCCCTTTGGCAATGCAATCATCAAGGTGATAAAAATGATGTAAAGAGGGGTATGAGGGTTTTGCGGAATAGGGGAGCTACGTTAGCCGACAAATTCAAAATTTTTGTCCTAAGACCCAAGACCAATGCGCGTGTGAGATCATAGATTGTTACTTTCTAGCACTTGATGTGCTAGGTGTAGCGGAATAAGAGGTCGCGTCAAGCCTATCCTCGCTTTGTCCCGGCTGTTCCTCGTCGATCCAATCGATGAAGAAGTCACCTTCCTCATGGTGACTGCCACGAGCGTCGCTATTGTAGCAACACCTCCATAGAGTCCACACATATAGGGATGGAGTTCCTCCCACGGCAGCGTGCTAGCACCGCACATGAGAGACGGGAAATCCTTGATCTCAATGTTTCAGATCAAGAAAGGGAGGAGATGAGTCTTGGGTGGCTAGGTCTAATCTAGGCTTATTCCTTATCCCAAGACCTCCTCCTTTCCTTATATATGGCTAAAAGCCCCCCAGGTCGTGCACATCTTGGAACCCACAAATTAATTACAACTAATTCGTATTTGTAATAGATCCAATCTGATACCCCACATCAGAACTTCCAATCCTGGATCAGAACTTCCGACAAGGTATTTTTCTGGTCTCCAAATTTAGCACGACACACAACAAATCCAATCTGTTTTTGCCTACCTCAGAACATCCGATACCATATTGGAATTTCCGATCAATACAAAAATTCTCCGATTCCGAATCGGAACTTTCAGCCCATCGGAAGTAACGATACCATATCGGAACTTCCGAAGCAACATTTTCTCTCTGTATTGAGACCAGATAATAACCGGATCTTCCAATACTATCTATCGGAACTTCTGATCTATGGAATTTTCTTGGGCATATCCTTCAATCTCCCACTTGCACAAGAACCAATTATTCACATGTTTTTAATCCATCCCCTTAAGTGTGTGACCTGATAGGTTCATACACTAATGGTTGTTTACATGAAACCATTTCCAACTCATTGATCAATAGCGGTTCCTAGCAGCACATATTGACCCCTAAAAGTGTTCAAAATCAAAATTTCATGAACCTTGATATACTCACGCACTAGTCCCTTTACCACACGCCATCAGTAAAGCTCAAGGCGAGATACGTGCCACCCTTGTTGGTTAGCTCAACATTTAACTCGATCAAGCATTGGATTCAAATCATGACTAACAGTCATAGTAGCATGGCCATGCACTTTTCCAATCCAATACCTCGAGGGGCCAAGACCCCACTCTCTCGTTATTAGGAGGGTTAAATTCCGTCTTGACTGCTCATATTCCAAGGCATGTTTCACAACATACCTGACAATAATCCTTATTACTACCCTATTACGGAATAGCGTTAGGAAGCATCTAAGTGTGTCACTACGCATTCTAGGATCAAATGATGATCTCAGGTCTAAGGACTCTATAGGTACACCATTTGAGATGACAACTGTTGGCACATAACTATCTCAGCAGTATCTCAAGTGGGTCTATTCAACACCATGTTCACCAACATGTGTCCACATCACTGATTTGACATCTCTATGTCTATGATCTGTGAAACACAATCATCAATCAGTCAAATGTACTAATCCATGTATCATCACTGTCCCACATGATGACAAGATTACGGACCCTTTTGAACAAATCGTCATAAAGCAAATAGTTTCACATAACAAGTCATACTCATTAATTAAATGCAAATGATATTTATTCAAGGAACTAGATAATGATTATCCTCATACATTAGCATGGACATCACTAGAAACTCCCACGTACACATAACTCATGCAAGTATCTCATACCCATGCAGCTCATATGTGCCTTATGCTTGGGCCATGGACGAGGCTTTGTCAACGGGTCTGCTATGTTCATATCCGTGTGCACCTTGCAAATCTTTATATCACCTCTCTCTATGATCACTCGGATCAGGTGATACAACCAAAGTACATGTTTGGACTTTTGGTGTTATCTAGGCTCCTTGGCTTCCACAATGGCACCACTATTACCATAATAGAGGTCCACTAGACTGGACGCACTAGAAACCACGCTCAGCTCAGAAACAAACTTTTTGATCCAAACAAACTCCATCGCAGCTTCCAAAGTTGCAATATACTCAGTTGCACTATTGCATGGAACCTTTCCAACTCACTACGCCTCCGTTGAGGCAGAACACAAACACATATTATGATCGAGAATTATCTTTTATTGGTCCGAAGGCTAGCATCGGTGTAACTCCTTACATTGAGCTCCTCTTCACTACTGTCTCCTAGGAACATGTCCTCAGTTCTTCTCAAGCACATGAGGATGTCTTTTACGACTGCCCAATGACTCTCACCTGGGTTTGACTAGTATCTACATGTTTGGGTGTGTACATGGCACATATGATTGACCCGATCGCGGAGTCATACGATATCACACTCATGTTCAACATTTTGAAACCGTTTCAAAACCTTGTCAATGTACTTCATCTCGGCCTAATCCAATTAGCTATTTCGATCTATCTCCATAGATCTTTATGCCCAAAGTGCATGTTGTGTCTCCCAGGTCCTTCATTGAGAAACCATTTTCAATAAGGTCTTGACTGTATTTCATAAAGGAATGTCATTTCCAATCTCCTATATGACATCCACACATAGAACCAGAAATACAAGTGTGCTCCCACTAGCCCTTTTGCAAAAAAAAAGAATCTTCTTTAATCTTGATGGATTCAAACATTTTGACTACCTCATCAAAACAAATACTCCAACTCTGATAAGCTTGCCATATCTCATAAACATAAAATGCAGCAATAGCTACAACAATTAGAACAGACGTAAGCATAATGATGAGCGAAAACCGTTTCATCATAATCAACACTTTGAATATTTTGAAACCTTTCGCCTCCAATCATGCCAATAGATGTGAACATTTCCATCAACTACTTTTTCTTTAAAATCCATCATCACTCAATAGTTTTTACGCCATCGGGTAGATCCACCAAGTTATAAACTTTGTTTCCTTCTATGGACTTTAATCTTTTTGTATTGGAACTTCCAATATGGCATCGGATTTTCCGATCCGACTACTCTGTCACAAAATTTTTTCCGCATAGGAACTTCCGATCGACATCGGAACTTCTGACTTGACAAACAGCAGAATTTCTGATCTATATCGGAACCTCCGACGTTCTACAAACATAAATAGATCCAATCTATTTTAATTCAGATTTAACGATTCCAATCCATTTTTCAGAGTCTGGTCCCATCACTGCTTCAGCATAGGTCTTGGGCTCATCGTTGTCCAACAACAACACGTCATGATGCCTAGTGGTCAAGAACATGTACCTCTCTGGTGCATGGACTACTCTCCTAGACCTCCATGGGGTTGGCGCATCTTCAACAGGCTCCGCAACATTTTGCTCATCCTGTTCTTGATTGTGGGATCTGGAACACTTTCCAGCGGCTCTAGAACCTCTTCGAGATGCACCGTCCTCCCACTAACTCCTTTTGAGAGAAAATCTTTCTCAAGGAACAAACCATTTCGAGCGACAAACACTTTGCCCTCCTCTCTATTATAAAAATAGTATCCTTTGGTTTCCCTAGGATACCCCACAAAGTGATGTCTAGCCAGATTCTTGGGAAGCGGAGATCAAATAAAAGCAGTAATAAGAAAACAACTGCAGCGGTATTGAAATGAAATCAGAGATGCAATAGAAAAATTAATCGGTGAAATTCAAAGTGTCAAAACAAGTGAGGTCGCACTGTTGTTTTTGTCTTTATGATGAGTGATTGACAAGGTTGAGTGATGAGTGAGTGATGGTTTGATTGCATCGATGGGATCGATGTGTGGATATGGAGAGTGGATGCTGAGGGGATCGGTGTGCATCATGTTTCATGTTTTGGCTTGTCTCATGTGTGCAGGGTGGAGATGCTAACCAACTGTCAACGGCGAGTGATCAAGGGTCAAGTGGGGAGCTCGATGCAAGAGGATCAAGGATGCTGGGTGAAGTTAGAGATGATCTCAAGAGTGCACGAGGAGATATAGCAAGACATGAATGGAAGGATGGTCGAGACAGTGTGACAGTCAAGTCAGCGAAAGGTAGGCCAGTGCAAGTGATCAGGCAGCTCGAGGGGATCGAGAGCGGGAGAGACTTGCTGGCGGTCGAGTTCGCGTATTGGCGTCACATGTCGGCGATTGATGAGGTTTTGTCGGTTTTTGCTGAAAACCATCACATCAGAAAATGTTTTTAATTCCAGTAATTAGGATTTTATTTTTTTGCTTTGTCGACTAGATTAAGTGTAATTTTTTAGTATTTTTCAGAATTTTTAATTCTAAAAAATATTAAAAGAGTAGGGTCAATGATGTAATAAATTAGGAGTTTGCATTAATTGATTTTTCAAAATTTGTAATTCTAAAAATTCATTATGGAAATTAGTAAATACCTAGAACTTTTACCCTAATGGCATTTTGGATATTTCTTTAACGGGCTTGCCTATATAAAGGACACAAAGGCCTAAGATTTAGGTGACTCTTTCAGTTGAATATTTTGGGCGCTACCAACCACAATTTCTATTTTGTTCTAGCCTTTTTGCTGTTCTTAATTTCGTACTTAGTGTTTATCATTCGGATAAGCACAAAACAACATCTAGGAGCTTCCAGCGTAGGTATTGTTCATCCTTGTGTGATACACTTTTGGAGCTGAGTTTTGAACTGTTTTGATGTTGTTTTTGGACCTGAGTTCTTCACGAGTTTTGTTGTACAAGTTTCCAGGGTTCCATTTTTGAAGTTTGCAAAAACTTTTTACCACTGGTGAATATATTTTTCTGTCCAACAAAGTACCTAAACAGTTTTGGAAACTTCTGATTTTTGCTGATTTATGTCTTCAGTCTGGATTTAATCTTTTAGGCGAGTTTTGATCTATTTTGGTACTGTTCTTGGACCTGAGTTCTACATAACCTTTGTTTTCCAAGTTTCAAGGGTTCCATGTTTGAAATTTTCAAAAGGTTTTGACCACTGCTGCTTATATTTTCTTGTACAACAAACTGTCTAAAAAGTTCTAAAAACTATTGATTTCTCCCAAGTTGTGTTTCGTTTTCATTCTGGATTCAATTTTTGATGCGATTTTTGATCGGTTTTGTTGTGTTTTTTTGACCTAATTTCTACATAACTCTTGTTGTCCAAGTTATAAGGGTTACATGTTTGTAGTTTGCAAAAGGTTCTAAATACAACTACATATAGTTTTTGGCTCATCTATATGCTATAAAAATTCTTCAAGGTGGTCATTTGCTGAAAATCTTAAAAGCTGGAAGTTGAATCTAGAAACATTTTTCTCTCTTCTTTTTCTTTCCCAGCTTGCCGATCATGTGCTGCCGTATGCAGTGATGTTTTTCACCATTAAGAACTGCATGTACTGTCGAGCACATGTTCTACCAAGCCCATTCTGAAATTGTTTTTTTTATGTGAGTCTTTTGTATAAAACAGAAAAAGTTTTAGAGCTATTTTTAAAGTCTAGTCTTTGTGTCTGCAAATTCAGTGCTGGTGATTCCTTAATCTATCATTTGACATAATATTAGATAAGAGGGTGATAGCATCTTTTTTATCAGAGTCTTTACTACATCTGCTTCTGCTTGTTTATTCAGAGGTGTGTTGTGTGATTTGAAAAGACCATCATATTCGCAAGAATTTGTCGATGCGCCTATTCACCCCCCTCTAGTCGCCATTCTGATCCCACAATTGGTATCAGAGCTGGTTAGATCACCAGTTGACCTTAACTGGTTTGTGATCCTTGTGGCGACATGGACAAGAACACGAAGATTCCAATGTTTGATGGTCGAGACTTTGCTTATTGGAACATGCGCATGGAGGCTTATCTACTAAGCCAAGGAAGTGCTATATGGGACATTGTCGATTCCCAATATGTGATTCTAGAAACTCTCACCTCAAATACTAAGAAGGAACAGTACGATTGTAATAGCAAAGCAAGAAACATATTGTTTATAAGTCTGAGTCGCAATGAGTTTGACATGGTCCAGCACCTTCGAAATGCATGTGATATTTGGTCTACATTGGAAACCTTTCATGAGAGCACTACCCAGATTAAGTGTAGGAGGCAAAGCACATATAATCAAGAATATCAAATGTTTGTGCAAGGCCCCAGCGAATCTATAGATACCATGTTTGCTCGATTTGATGGGATTGTGAGCAATTTGTGCTCCACTAGGACCTTAGCTTATTCAGACTATGATAGGGTGATCAAACTTCTCTATGCTCCTGATCGTAGCATATGGGAGGTGAAGATCTCTAGTATTGAAGATTCAGCGAGCTTTGACACTTTGACTTGCGATGAACTTTTCAGTAAGCTTAAGTGCACTGAGATTGCCAAGGCATCTCGTCCAGGATTTGGAAACTATTTGTTGTATTCTATTTCTTTGTTTTCCGGTCCTCACAGTGGTACCTCATCTAGAGGTAACTTGTCTGGTGGTTCTACAGTTTGTGCTTACTCTGGTGGTTTTGACTTAACCTCCCTTGTCTCTGTCAAAAAAGAACATGTGGACACTCTAGATGATGAGGAGCTAGCTCTCATTGTCAAGAAGTTCACTCGCTTCTACAATGATAGACGAGACCAAAGGAGAGGAGGGTCGCATGGATGTTTTGAATGTGGAGAACTTTCTCACATAAAAGTCAATTGCCCTAAATTAAAAATGACAAATGAAAATGAGCACAAGCACCAGAATTGGAACAAGAAACCTTACTTCAAAGGGAAGCGCGGAAAAGTGGCTAAAAGTGTAGCCAGAGATTTTGTGGCCACCCTCAGCGACATCGATGGTACATCAAGCGAGGAGCCAAGCTCAGAAGAGGAGGAACCTCCCAAGAAGGAGAAGAAGGAGCAGAAGACAATGGATCTCACCAGCATTTTCTTCATGGTCAATGGTAACCATAGCAGCGACAAGCTCGACACTTCCGAGGTATATCTATCCCATGATTAGCTTCTTGTTCAAAATGATGAATTGCATGATGTTGTATGTTCTCAGGATAGATTACATAAACTTGCTGCTAAAGAACGAAATGTACTAAAATTCAGACTTGAAACTATTTCCATTGAACTTGCAATTTTAAAATCTTAGACTGATGATGCTGAATGTGAGTCATGTCTTATTGTTACGAATGAACTTGCTCAGCTGCATTTTATACATGCTCAAACTGTTGAAAAACATGAAATTACTGAAAAGTGGCTTTTGCAGGTGGAGTCTAGTCCTGCTATCATCAACGGATGCATGAATTGTCCTTTACTTGTTGAAAGCATTAATTTGAGAGATAGGCATGTTGATGAACTTAAGGCTAGATTGGAGAGAGCTGAGTGTTCTAAGGATGTGCAGTCGGCATGTCCCAACTGCATTACCCTTAAGGACCAATTAAGCTTTGCTAGAGAGCAAGTCGAAAAACTAAAATGTGAAAATGATTATCTTCTTTCTGTGGTTGAAAAATGCACTGAAGGAAAGGGTAGGATGGATTTACTTTTGGCTAAAACAAAATTGTGTACTGATAGGGCAGAGTTAGCTCTAGGGTTGGGATATGAGAGAACAATTCCAAACACTCCGAGTGAAACTGTGTTCGCTCCACCCACAACCCTTGAGAAAGAAAGATCCCAATTAGACACCGCACAAAAAGTCGAGAATCCTACTCAACCTATTAAGAAAGCCCTTCATCCACCAAAGGAAACTCTTCAGCAAAAACCCAAGAAGACTGTGAGATTTGCGCATGAGACCCATGTTCACACACCCGAGAGAGTGTATCACTACTCCTATTGTCATCGGGTGGGTCATTTGGTTGGGTTTTGCTTCCGTCGTATCAAGGATGAACGACGTTCTTTTGCGATGAGCTTTTAAGACATGCATTACCCATATTTTGGTATGCATGAGTCTTCTTTTCACTCTTATACTGATTTTGAGGCTCCCCATGGTTTCATGAGAGATTCTACCAGTCGTGGTATACATCATGCGTCATATGGTGCTGGACCACGTGTAAGAGGCTTTGATTCTCGAAAGTTTAGGAGACCTCGTCGTTTTCCAGGCTCGCGCTTTGGAGGTAGACCACACACTTTTTATCATGACTCATACCCTGTGCATTATCAGTCTACTTCTTTACCTGGTTCTCAAGTTTTATAGTGCTGGATTCCTAAACAGTTTTTCACTCACCCCTACACTAAGCATTCGAGATCTTCTAGCATGTTTTGAGGGGGAGTTGTGTAGCACTGCATGAGCTTCTATTATATGATTAATTCCTTTTACAAGTACATGTTTTGTTATGCCTTTGAATTATTCTCTTTAATACTATTGGATTACACTTGGCTTGAATACATCAGATATCTGACATGAGAATGGCTTTTTATTTGTAAAAAATTGAAAATGATCACTACTTAGTCTAGAAACTAGCATGAATAGGTTGAGTGCTTTAGCTATCTTTTACTTACCTGGTAGCTAGGTCCTTTTCACATGGATGCTAATACGCAACTTGATCTTATCAAAAATGTTGTGCTAAAAATTAAAAAATTGAAAATGAAAAATGAAATGAAAATGATTGATATTCATGCTGTTTTGTGCTGAATTGAAAAGATCTAGGTGGGTTTGTTTTGTCGCACTACTTTGTTCTGGACTGCTTACCATAGCACTTTGGTATAAACTACGACATTAAAGAGTATGTCGAGACCATTGCTTTAAGCTTTTGATGGTTTCAACCTAGGCTTAGCATGGTCGGTAGCATAAGGTTGACATGCAAATAACCCTTGGCACTACAATGAAAAATAAAAGATCAAAAGCTTGAATCAATTTCATATCAAGTTTGTTTAAGCTCCTTGTAGTGGGATATGCTTATCTGATTAGTATTTGATTAGCTTTTGCATCTCATGCCTTGCCATGTCTAGTATGCTAGTCTGAGTAGTAATGCTTTTATTTGCTGAAATCTGAAAATGCTTGCTCATGCCTTTTGTTTAGATAGTATTAATCTGAGTGTTTCATCCAGTACTTTTAGACAATATTCAAGGAAAATGCTTATTTGTACTGTAATTGGAATTTCTCATGTTTCAGAAGCTTGCATCTATACTATACCCTCATACCCCTCTTTGCATCTTTTTATCATGTTGATGCTTGCATTGCCAAATGGGGAGAAATGATTTACATGATGTGTTTTGTTAGTTAAGGGGGAGTAATGACTTCCATGATGCATTGATGCTTTTGATGAGTTTGCTTGGTTAAGGGGGAGTAATGGCTTTCATGATGCATTGATGCTTTTGTTAAGGGGGAGTAATGGCTTTCATGATGCATTGATGCTTTTGCCAAAGATGAGGAGAATGCTTTGCATGAGATTTTGCCCAAGGGAGAGATATCCTTTACCAAGTGACATGTTTTGGTTCTTTTCTGAGTTTTTATGGTGACTTGTGCGCTTAACTTGATACCATGATCATGTTTCATTTTGGGGTTGTCAATGCACTCATCAAGGGGGAGATTGTGAAACCAAGTGAGGTCGCACTGTGGTTTTTGTCTTTATAATGAGTGATTTACAAGGTTGAGTGATGAGTGAGTGATGGTTTGATTGCATCGATGGGATCGATGTGTGGATATGGAGAGTGGATGCCGATGGGATCGGTGTGCATCGCGTTTCATGTTTTGGCTTGTCTCATGTGTGCAGGGTGGAGATGCTAACCAATTGTCAATAGCGGGTGATCAAGAGTCAAGCGGGGAGCTTGATGCCAGAGGATCAAGGATGTCGGGTGAAGTTGTAGATGATCTCAGGAGTGCACAAGGAGATAGAGCAAGACATGGATGAACGGATGGTCGAGACAGTGTGATAGTCAAGTCAGCGAAAGGGAGGCCAATGCAAGTGATCATGCGGCTCGAGGGGATCGAGAGCGGGAGAGACTTACTAGCGGTCGAGTTCGCGGATTGGCGTCACATGTCGGCGATCGAGGAGGCTTTGTCGTTTTTTTTGAAAACCGTCACATCAGAAAATGTTTTTAATTCCAGTAATTAGGAGTTTTTTCCTGTTTTGTCGTCTAGATTAAGTGTAATCTTTTAGTATTTTTTGGAATTCTTAATTCTGAAAAAATATTAAAAGAATAGGGTCAATGATGTAATAAATTAGGAGTTTGTATTAATGGATTTATAAGAATTTGTAATTCTGAAAATTCATTATGGCAATTTGATAAATACCTAGAACTTTTATCCTAATGACATTTTGGAAATTTCTTTAATGGGCTTGCCCATATAAAGGACCCAAAGGCCTAGGGTTTAGGTGACTCTTTTAGCTAAACATTTTGGGGGCTACCAACCACAATTTATATTTTGTTCTAGCCTTTTTTCTATTCTTAATTTCATGCTTAGTGTTCATCATTCGGATCAAGCACAGAACAACATCCTTGTGTGATTCACTTTCGGAGCTGAATTTTGAATTGTTTTGATGTTGTTTTTGGACCTGAGTTCTTCACGACTTTTGTTGTACAAGTTTCCAGGGTTCTATTTTTGAAGTTTGCAAAAGTTTTTGACCACTGGTGCATATGCGTTTCTATCCAACAAAGTGTGTAAACAGTTTTGGAAACATGATTTCTGCTGATTGATGTCTTCACTCAGGATTCAGTCATTGTGGCGAGTTTTGATCTATTTTGGTACTGTTTTTGGACATGAGTTCTACATAAATTTTGTTGTTCAAGTTTTAAGGGTTCCATGTTTGAAATTTGCAAAACGTTTTGACCACTACTACATATATTTTCTTGTCCAACAAACTGCCTAAAAAGTTCTGAAAACTGCTGATTTCTGTCAAGTTGTGTTCCGTTTTCATTCTGGATTTAATCTTTGACGTGATTTTTGATCGGTTTTGGTCCTGTTTTTGTCCTGAGTTCTACATAAATCTTGTTTTCCAAGTTACAAGTGTTCCATGTTTGAAGTTTCCAAAAGGTTCTGAATACAACTACATATAGTTTTTGGCTCATCTATATGCTATAAAAATTCTGGAAGGAGGTCATTTGCTGAAAATCTTGAAGGCTAAAAGTTGAATCTAGAAAAAAAATTTCCCTTTTTTTCTTTCCTAGCTTGCCAATCATGTGCTGCCGTATGCAATGATGCTTTTCACCATTAATAACTGCATGTATTGTCGATCACATGTTCGACCAAGCCCATTCTGAAATTGTTTTTTATGTGACTCTTTTGTATAGAAGAGAAAAAAGTTTTAGAGCTATTTTTAAAGTGCAGTCTTTGTGTGTGCAAATTTAGTGTTGGTGATCCATCAATCTATGATTTGACGTAATATAAGATAGGAGGGTGATAGCATCTGTTTTTATCAGAGTCTTTACTACATCTGCTTCCGCTTGTTCACTTAGAGGTGCGTTGGATGATTTCAAAAGACCATCATATTCGCAAGAATTTGTCGAGGCGCCTATTCACCCCCCGTCTATTTGCCATTCCGATCCCACACAAAGACAGAAAGAAAAATAGAGAAAACGCTCAAACAATTTCACTGGTGCCGCCACAAGCAGATCATTCTGGAACAAAAAAATAGAACATTTTTTAATTAAAATGGCACCTGTAGCTTGTTCGGCACCACTTCTGGATTCTTCGTCATTGCGGCACCATTGTAGAAGCTTGTCGGCGCAAAAGAAAGAAGCAAATATAGCTGGCGTCACTAAGACCTGGTGGGCTATGCATCGAACTAGAACAACTTCCTTTTCATGTCTAGCACGGTAGCAAGAAAAGAATTGTAGACCATCAAAAGAAATCGGCCAGGACAAGAAACTAAAAGAGAGAAAATTGCTTAATTTCTGCTCAAAAATGTTTAGCTAAGAAAAATTCAATAAAAAGATTCACCTCATCCCTAAGGCGTGGGGTCCTTTATATAGGCAAGCCTATCAAGGTATTCCCCAAAATACCATTAGGGTTTAATGATAAAGTATTTAACTAAATAACCTAATGTATTTTCATAATTAATAATTCTAAAAAATACACAAAAGTATAGTCCTAATTTATTACATCATTAAACCTATTCTTTTAATATTTTTTTAGAGTAAAAAATTCCAAAAAAATACTAAAAGATTCCACTTAATCTCGACGACTAAACAGAAAAATAAACTCCTATTTATTGGAATTTAAAAACATTTTCTGATACGACGGTTTTCAGCCGAAACGAACAAAGCTATCCCAATCGGCAACACGTGACACCAATCCACGAACTCGACCGCCAGCAAAGTCTCTCCCGCACTCGATTCCCTCGAGTCGCCTGATCACTTGCACTGACCTCCCTTTCATTGAATTGGTCGACACGCTATCTCGATCATCCGTCCATCCATGTCTTGCTATATCTCCACGTGCACTCTTGAGATCATCCCCAGCTTCACCCGACCTCCTTGATCATCTGGCATCAAGCTCCCTGCTTGACACTTGATCACCTGTCGTTGACAGTTGGCTAGCATCTCCACCCTGCACACATAAGACAAGCCAAAACAAGAAACACGACGCACACTTATCCCCTCGGCATACAATCTCCACTCACACATTGATCCCATCGATGCAAGCAAAACACCAATCATTCATCACTCCAGATCGAGCAAACTTGTCAGTCACTCATCACAAAGATAAAAACCACAATGTGACTCCACTTGGTTTCACAAATTCTCAACAAATCGATGGTTGTAACCATCCAATCCAAGAAAACTATCAATCTCTATTACTAATGTTGGTCGAAACTAATTTGTCACTGCTTCAATGGTGGAATAATCAACAGCTATCGCATTGGCAGAAATAATGTGTCCCAAAAATTTCACTTGAGATGACCAAAATTCACACTTCTCATACTTTGCATATAGTTGTTGTTCGCTCAACTTTCCTAAGATCAAAGGCATATGTTCTTCATGCTCTTCTTTTGTCTTGGAATAGATTAGGATATCGTCAATGAATACCATGATGAACTTGTCGAAAAATTCCATAAAGACTTTATTCATAATGTTTATGAAAAATTGTAGAGCATTGGTGAGACCAAATGACATGACAGCATACTCGTATAGATCATACCTAGATGTGAAAGCAATCTTCGGTATATCATCTTCTCTTATCTTGAGTTGGTGATAACCTGATCAGAGGTCGATCTTGGAGAATATGGATGCTCCCTTAAGCTGGTCAAACAAATCATCAATCCTTGGCAAAGGATACTTGTTCTTGATAGTGACCACATTTAAGGATCGATAGTCAACACACATCCTCTTACTCTTATCCTTCTTCTCTGTGAAAATGAAACGTGCTCTCAAAGGCGATGTACTGGGTCGAATGTAACCTTTTTTCTCAAGATCTTTTATCTGATGTTTTACTTATACTAACTGATTAGAGGTAATTCTATAATGACATTTATAGATAGGAGTTGTTCTAGGCTCTAAATCAATTCTGAACTCAAAGTCTCTTTGGCTGCATGCCTAGCAGATCTTCTAAAAAAACATTTGGATAATCTTGAATGATGGGCACTTCTTCCAATGTAATATGATTAACCATAGGACTCTCGATTCCTCTAGCGGTAGTCTTAAAATTGATAGATGCTCCATCTTCACTCGTCAAAGTGACCATCTTATCGGCACAATTTATTCCCTTATACTTTACTAACCAATTCATCGCTAGGATGACATCTAATCCCATACATTCTAGTGACTACTAACATACCCTTTTCTCTTTCAAGAGTTTTTAAATCATTTCTTTTCACTAATGTTGCATATATGAAAGTGTGTTGCTCTTGAATCAAATAAACTAACTGCTGGTATTGAGTTAATAGAAAACAAACCCAAAACAGCTTCTGGTGCTCCTTGGGCTTCCTCGGTTGTGACATGGTTCACACAGGCACGGATCACCTCGTTTGGAGGTGTTACTTGTATACGCTTGGGATCAGGAGATCTGCTAAAATTGTGTCCCTCTTTATAACAATTATAACAATCCACTAGTTTTCCATTCTTATCCTTCAACACTTCAGTCTTCTGAGCTGGCACCTGATTTGGTTGAGGAGCTGGACGAGGAACTCCTATATTGGGCATGAAAACTGTTGGGGGCTTGAACACCAGACGAGCTTGGAGATTCTGAGCTTGTGGTGTAGGAGTTATATGGGGCCTCTGTTTATTTTCTTGCTGGTTCTGAAAACGAAAGGAAATCATCATTCTTTTCTTATGCTCAATCTTATTTTGTTCAGACTCATGAAGTATAGCCTTGTTTAGCAGCTTCTCAAAATCGACGTAATCTGCAGCGATATGTTGGATTGACAATTTGTCCTTAAGTCCTCTCAAGAACTTCTCTTGTTTTTCTACATCTGTGCGGACATCTTCTGGTGCGTAACAAGCAAGACGCTTAAACTCATACAAATACTCACTTACAGTTTTACTTTCTTGCTGTAGCTATTTGAATTCCTTCTTCTTCAATGCTACAATACCTGTGCGCACATGGGATGCTATAAAAGCGGCAGTAAACTCAGCCCAAGTAACCACATGATTCACTAGTTTAGCTTCCTTGAAATTATCCCACCATTCTACGGTAGGTCCAAGCAGTTGATGTACTATGAAGGCCGCACGCTAATGGTCGGTGCAGGGCAGAAGGTTTAGCTTCTTAGTGATGTTACTAAGCCAATCTCTTGCTTCCATTAGGATGGTGGTTGTGGGATCGGAATGGTGACTAGAGGGGGGTGAATAGGCACCTCGACACTTTCTTCTGAATGTGATGGCCTAATCAAATCACCCAACGCACCTATAAAAACTCAATTTCAAGTATCAATTCAAATAGTACAAAAATTGTGCTCTTCAAGATAGAAAACCACAAATCAGCTTTGATTCAAGATTTTTAATCAACAACAATCAAATCACTCACTCATGAGATCAATTTAAGTTTGTAAAAGTGAATCAGCTTGTTTCAATTCAATCACAATTAAAATTCTTGCACTTCTGAAATTTTTCGTATGATGAATAGTAAAGGTAACCTCAACAAAGTGCATTGGTCATATTAAGGTTCATATTGCAAATCTCAATTTCAATTACGTTTCAGATCAGCACACAATAATTCAACACTTCACAAGAATACTAGATTCTGAAACTTCAAAATGCTACACAACACATTCAGATTTCATGTAATGAACCCAACCCTACAATACTGTAGCAGATCCGACAACAGAACTAGCACTACAAGAAAACAGAATGTTTTCATCGGCTATTTTATCTTTCGTCGGCTTTTCAAAAATCCGACGGAAGTTAAATAACTTCTGTCGGCCTAGAGGAGCCGACGGAAGTTAAGCTAACTTCCGTTGGCTTTTCACAGTGGTCGACAGAAGATAGAGGCATTTTTCCCCGCCCGGTATAAATCCCCTAACTTCTGTCGGCTTAATGTCCGCCAACGGAAGTTAGGGGATTTATTCCCCAACCGCGCGCATACAGGGAGACCTAATCTCCCTGTACGCGCGCCCACAGTCCTGTCGCCTCCCGCTGCCGCCGCCTCCTGGCCACCTCCCGGCCGCGCCCACCGCCCGCACCCATCGCCGTAGGCTGCCGCCGCTGGTTCCCCGAGCGGCCACCTGCCCCCACCACCCGCCCCCCGCCGCCCCGCCCACCACCACAGGCCGCCCTCGCCGGTGCCCCGCCGCCGTGCTCTCGGCCGCCGACCACTGCCCACGCGCGCCCCCTCCGCCGCAGTCCACCGCCCGTTGGTGCCTCGCCGCCGCCGTGCCCCCGACCGCCGGCCACCGCCCACACCGGTGACCACCGCCGTCCATCCCAACACCCCGCCGCCGCCGCCACCATTCCCCCGTCACCCGCCGACCGTAGCCGTCGCCACCGTCGTTCCCAAGTAATTTTTACCCCATATATAATAATGTCGTCTCTTTTTTGTGGTTGAATTGAATAAATGTTTATTGCATGTTTTGCATGCTCTCATATTGCTTGAGGTTGATGACATAGTGATGAAATCATTTAATCAGTGTTTTTTTGAAAAGAAGATGTGGCTGAGACCTAGACCAGATTTAACAGTCTATAGTCAAAACTAATCATGTGGATGAGGTGTTAGAAGTTACAAGGGAAAAGGATAAATGGGTAAGGACAGGTAGCATATCATTAGACTTAGCTTGTAATGAATTTTTAATATGTTGTCATGTTGTAATGAATTGGATCATGGTTGTCACGGCATCGCCTAGGCACCGACTAGGCATCCAGGCGGTCCCCGCCGAGCGCCATGCCGGCTAGCCTTGCCTGGTGGAGTTGGGCGCCCACCTGGCCGTTCAAGGCATCGCCCATGGCGACTAGGTGGTCGCCGGGCATCTCTGGACGGCCGACTAGGTGATAGTGCCTTCGACTAAGGTGTCGGCACGTCACCCTAGCTCCCCTCTCGAGTCTCGACTGAGTCGACTCTCTCCCTCCCCTACCACTTGCGCCGCCACCTCTGCCCCTTGCGCCTCCGGCCGCCACCTCTGCTACCCCTCCCCTTGCACCGCCGGTCGCCGCCTCTGCTACCCCTCCCCTTGCACCGCCTATCGCCGCCTCTGCTACCCTTCCCCGTGCGCCACGTCGCCACCTCTGCTACCCCTTCCCATTGTGCCACCGCCGCCTCTGCTACCCCTCCCCGTGGCACCTCTCTCCTCTCTTCCTCTCTAATCCTCTCCCCCTCCCTCATGGCGATCGCACGGCGAGGGCTCGATAGGGCATGGCGAGGGCTCAGCGGGGCCATGACGAGGGCATGACGAGGGCGTGGCGAGGTCAGATCTGGCCACCTAGTGCACTAGTGTAGAAAATGGGGAAGAAAGAGGAGGGAGAGGAGATCAAGTGTGGCGGCTGGAGAGGGGATTGAGAGAGAGAGAGAGAAAGGTAGTGGCGAACGTCTACACACGCCTAGTGATGGCGCTTATCAATTGGAGGTTGAAGAGGTCGATGAGGTTTACCAAGATGATGAATTGCCGACTTCGTTTAATGTAGAGCCAGAATCATCGACAAATTCTTTTCTCGGTGATTCTAATGATGTGGCAGTTCCCGAGAAAAGGAAACAACAACATAAGAAGAAAAAAGTAACATGGCGTGCTTTGGGGAGAAAAGGACAAATTGATCCTGATTTTGATGATAATTGACAAGTAATTGTTTCATACATGCATATGCAATATACTTCATATTACATGTTTTTTCATATGTTCAAACCTTCTTTACTAATAAATGCTCGTTTGTGCTTGTTTTGAACAGGATGTCGAAAAAGGTGAAGAGTGTCACGAGGAAGCTCTTCTACTTGGGGAGTACATCGGCGAGTACTCCGGTGAGTACACCGACGAGTCAGGAGGATACCCTATTCCAGGGTAGTTCCCCTTATTCAAACAGACGTCGTCAAGAGCAGCTCCTGAGATGCATAGATCCGACATTAATTGGTCGTCCTATTGGATTTCAACTGGGTGATGAGGTAACTTTCGGATTGCTTTTTATGCCAGTTATAAACTATTACTAATTGTTTCAATACTATTTTGTAGGAGGAAGAACACTTGGAGAGTGCGGGTCACAAGGATGATCCGGTGGGTGGGGGCAGGAGGGGGATGTCCCGAAGTTTGTGGCATAGGGGGATGACCCAGACGGTGCGGGGCAGGGGGATTGTAACACCCCAAATTTTCAAAGAAATAAAAATATCATTTTATATATTTTTCTGGGATTGATTATTTTGGAAATACCTTTAATGCCCTCCTTAAACTTTTTGAACTAGAACCTAGATGAAATGACTACACTAGAGGCTAGAAAATTTTGTATGAGTTCCCAAGACCAAAAGATATTTTTGAGAATTTTTACAAATTTTTATCACCCTTGGAAGTAGCCCAAATATTTTAAATCAATTTCTGTAATTATTTTATTCAAAAAAGCATTGAAACAGTAACAGGCCCTCCCCCTCCCTTTCTCTCTCTCCCGGCCGGCCCAGTGAGGAGCCATGCAGAATTGCGTGGGCCTCATGGCTCCAGAAGTGATGAGTCATTGTCAACGATAGTCAAAGAGGACAGAAGAAGAAGAGATCTGCTGTTTCATGGGCCGCGTGTGACTCAGGTACACGGGCAGCGAGCGACAGTCGAGCTGAGAAAGCTGCAAAGTCGGGCTGGCCCAATCCGGGTACATGGGCCAGAAGCAGCAGAAGACCCACTAGGCTGTTGACCAGGATTGACTCAGGTACACGGGCGGTGAGTGATTGCCGGGCTGAGAGAGCTGCGGAGTCGGGCCGGCCCAATCCAGGTACCTGGTGCAAAGTCGGTGGAGGCTTTGTCAGTTTCGGCGCAAAACTGACAACCGTTGATCTTGTATCCGACTGTCCAGAAGAGAAGCCGTAGTCGCTACGAAAGCTTAGCTTCCGGATAAGTCATCTGTATCTCTAGGCCCACAGTCAGTCAGTTGTGTCTGTAAAAATACCTAAGGGCAGTTGAGTCATTTCCTTTATTTAGCGTCTGTAAAAACCCTAAGGGGCTGGTGGAATATTCTAGGCCATTGGGCAGCCTATAAATAGGGCCCCAATCCCTAGGGTTGGACTACCCTTCCAAAATTTACTTTTCAATCATTTGGGTCAGTTTTTGGCTCGCAATTATTTTGTTCTGTCAAATGAAGTGAAGCTTCTATTCTCTAATCATGCGCAGCAAATCTGCAGCAGTGTTTATTGCTTCGTTTCACATGCACAGGCATTTTCTTGAGTGAGTGTGCTTCGGTTGCTTCTGTTCTTCACGGAAGTAGTACTAGTTCTTGTGTTCAGCAAGTAGTACTACTACATTGTAGCAACAGTACTCTAGTACTCTAGCTTTGCTTTTTCTGTGTAGCCTTTTTGATCGAAGTAGACATGGTTGAGTACCTTTTCTGACTGTTTCTAGCGAAGCCCCTTCTCTCTGATTCGAAGTCCCTCAGCTCCGTGAGGCAGGCTTCGATCTGACATCCTCGAAAGCTTTGCCTGAAACTTCGGCTTTATTTTTGTGTTGTGTTTCTAGCTTCGAAGTATGCCTTGCACTCTGTCAGCTTCACATACTTCGACGGTCTTTGCGAAGGTGTTCTCAGTCTCAAGCTGTTCGAAGTCAATACTTTGTCAGGCTTCGGAGTTAGCATCGAAGCTAATCTTACTGATAGACTTCGCTCAGTTTTTGCAGCTGTCTGTTCCGAAGGTCTTGATGTGTTTGTTCGAAGGTATAGTGTAGGCTTCGATTTTGGTTTCTCTGTCGCGTGTCGGGCTTCGCTACCCTTTCGAAGGTTGTTTGCTCTGTGTGCTTGTTCGAAGCTCTGTTTGAAGCCTAGCCTTCGAAGTTCACTCTTCGAAGCAAGCTCCGACTCTGTCACACTTCGCTCTTAGTCACACTCGAACTAGGTTAGATAACACACCTTCGGCAGTTTCACAACAGCCTTCGGCAGACTTCGACAACCATCTCCGAAGCAGGCTTCGACCACCGAAGCAGACCTCGACCGGCGAAGCAGGCTTCGCCAAGATCCGAACAGAAGACTGATTTGAACAGTAACTTCTCATACATAGTGCACTTAGATTGCTTTTCTGAGAAGTTTATCTAGCCGCGTCTCATGTACTCTGTTTATCTGTCTATTAGCACTGCATTGGCATTTCTCTGTTTATCAACAGTTGCTTCTAGGCTAGATACCTCTAGACTTAGGCTATCTGTTCATACTCTGCTGCTTATTCTTTTGAGGTGCGTTGGGTGTTGGGAACAGGCCATATATTCGAAAGAATTTTTAAGGCGCCTATTCACCCCCCCCCTCTGGTCGCTACTTTCGGTCCTACACCCAGCCCACTCCTCCCCGCACGCCCCGACTGACCAGTGGACCCGCCTGTTAGTGACCGCCCCTCTCCGCGTGCGCGTACCCGACACCTCGGTCCCACCTGTCGGCGACATTTCACTCTTAGCCGAACCCGACCCCACCCGTCAGCTGCCACACCCGCTCGATCGCACCCGCTGCCCGGTGGCCCCCACATGTCGAATCCGTCTTCCCCGTAGGATCCGCCCCCAAATCCCCCCCCCCTCTCGCCGGCTAGAACCCTAATCCCCCTCGGATCCGCCTCGCCGGCCCCTCTCACATTAATTCGACGCCATTAAACGGTCCCCCGCGCTCGGCCGACCGTTTCCCCCTTTATTTCACGCGTCATCGCCCCGGATCGAGCGAGCGCATATGGATCTCGGCGAAGCGTTACATTTTAATCTGAGTCGTTTGCTAGAATTTAAATCCAGTGTCGCATATGGACCGCATGATGCATACCGGTTCGACGTTTTAATCTCAGCCGTCCACGTTAACTTAACGTCTCCGCCTCGCCATCGCACGTTGGATCTAGATCCAACGCTCCAGGATGGGCTGGACCACACGCACAGTGCGCGGGTTCATGGTGGATCTGGTTCACCGTGGACCGACGCCTGTTTTTGAATTTAAATTAATTTCCAGAAATAGTTTTAAACTTATAAAATTCATATCTGGCACATTTTAACTCCAAAAATTACCATAAATTCCAGAAAATTCATAATTTTATTCTCTTTATGTTAATACAATAAAAACAGTATGTTTACTTTGAATATTTCAGGCTTATTTAATAAAGTATTCAAATGCTCTTTATAATAAATTACAAATTTAATTATTTAGATCTTAGTAAAATTTATCTTTATTCTTTTCGTGTTAGTAGAATGAAACCACTAAGTTTCCTCTGAACCTCTTATTTTAAATTAGTTAGAAAACTTAAAATTAGATTGTTCACACTTAAAATCTTATTTATAAAGAACCATATTTCATTATAGTTCATTTTTAAATATTCATAAAATGAATTTCAGAAACCTAACAACTTTATTTTCCTTAAGTTAACCCAATCAAAACATATATGCTTGTTGTGTGATTTTGTATTGTTTATTGAGTGTTATGTTTACTATTCATGTTAAAAAGACTACGACGCCGCCGAGGAGCCGGAATATTACCCGGAAGTTCCCCCGTCGCCATTCGCTGAACAAGGAAAGTCACCAAACCAATCTTTTGAGCATATTGAACCCATGTTTTACTAAACTATTGCTAAAACACATAGGATATACATGCATTAGTCAAATGAAACCCTTACAATATATTTATTAGGATCCCCCGACCTTGATGTGCAACCCAAGCCATGCTATCTAGCCTAAACTCCTTGTCACCATATGATTAGTATTATTAGCTAGTGTCCAATGTATCAACACGATTGCTATAGGATTAAAAATGAGTCGTAGCGACTAGGTTCTACTATATGATCCCCCGATATCCTTATCCTTAGAATTCTGTTGGTGATAGAGTTTTGGTTGTGAGTGTATGCATGGTGGGTTCCGGGTGCAAGCTAGGGCATTGGTCGGTAGCACCCGGGGCATTATAAGGACCGGTCTGCGAGATCCATTGCAATACACTTCCGTACTAACCACAAGTCTAATGGGTAAGTCCTAACTAAGGTATGGAGTGTTCCAAATCGAGGCCACCACTTGGAGATGGGTCAAGCAGCACCTGCGGGTGGCTTGTACCGACGTGGCGGAAAAGGGGGTGTGACGTTAGTCGGGATGCGGCCCGGCGCGCCGGTGAAACCTAGAGCTGGTGGTTATAGCTTGGAGAATTTCATGCCAAGGTTTTGGCACGAGTTCCCGTGGTATGGGTCATCTCGTTACACTTTGGTGTTTGGGATGAGTGTGTGCCTTGAGGGTACAGTAGTACACCTCTGATCAGAGTCATAAATCTTTTCGAAAAGCCGAGCCCACGGTCAAGGGGGGTTGCGTGACATCCCACAGTTAGTTTACTTTTAATATGTATGTGCATGATGGTTTGACATGTAAGGACTGTTGCGCGAGGAGGGAAAACGTACTCCTCGAGTTAGATGGTATTATTGATGCTCATGTTTATTATTCCGCGTTGTTGGAACAATTGCGTTAGTTCCAGCAGGTTTTTCTGTGGTGGAGTGTGATGCGGAGAATGAACCTCGAAGGGTTCCAACATAGGGAGAACAAGGTTTATACTGGTTCGGGCCTCTCCTGGGAGATAATAGCCCTACGTCCAGTTGTGGTGGATTTGGCATGGTATGCCCTAGAATGGAGTAGTAACCCTAGGGTCTCTTGGCCCCCTGGAGCGTGTCCCCCGTTACAAGGGCTTGGCCCTGCTTTTATAGGCACGCAGGCCTTAAGGAAAAGACCAAAATGCCCTCTACAAGCCCTTAGGTTCATAGGGGTAGACAGGGAAAGAGAGCTAGCTACTGTACAAAAGTACTTTACAGCTTTACAGACGTGTCAGGCTGCGCTAGGCTTTGACCAGCTAAATGACATACCTGGGGCGGAGGGGCCCCCGGTATGGCCTATACTTAGATATTTCTTGAGCTTCGAAGTAGGGGCCGGAGCCCTTCTGGTAGAGGCTGCGAAGAGGGCTTCGAAGTGCACCCCGAGGGGGGGACTCCGAAGCATGCTCCGAGCGAGGCTCCGAGCAAGGATCCGAAGAGGGCTCCGAACCGGGGTCTCGGAGCCTTGACTTCGAACTGGGCTCCGAACTGGGGTCTCGGAGCCTTGACTTCGAACTAGGCTCCGAACTGGGGTCTCGGAGCCTTGGCTTCGAACAGTCTTGACAGGGCCCGAAGGCTAGCTTGTGGAGCCCCGGAAGGGGGGTTCGAGGGCTAACTCCGGATATGGTCCGAAGGTTAACCTCGAACCGGGCCCAGAGGCTGGCCTCGGGGCCATCCCGAGGCTTGGCTTCTTGCGGCCTTCAGGGGATCACGTGGGCTTCGCACCGAAGGGTTCCGAAGTACCCCACTTTGGAGGGCTTCGATGGGGCCCGGGGGCTTCGCACCAGTAGGCTCTGGGACGAACCTCGAGACATGGGAACAGACCTGGGTTGCATACAGGCTTCGACAGTGTTGGGCTCCGGGCCGGAGGCCGTCGGAGGCTGACGTCATTTGGCCCCTGTTCAGGGGAAATATATTCCCCCAACAGTAGCCCCTCGCGTGTAGGCCTTCGGGACGAAGGGGTGCGCGCGCCCTTAGGACAAATGACCTGCAAAATACAACTTCGGATAAAACATGCCTTCGGAGCTTGGACCGAAGGTGACCTCGAAAACTGCAGGAAATAAATGCCTGCGCTAGTTTGTCAGAAAGGCCTTGGGAACCCAAATGGCTCCGCAACGGCTAGAAAGTTACCGTTACCCCGCGCTGGGCCGCTTCGCATTTGCTGGAGGCCCACTTGGCAGTGGGTTCGGCCCACAACTGTTGGAATTCTTACCGCGCCTATAAATAGGAGGTTACCGCGTGCAGCTTCGGCACGCTCTCATTTGCTTCCTTCTCATTGCCTTACAACCTTCGCTCTCTTCTTCTTTCTAGCTTCGCGTAGAGCACCCTTCGCTTAGCTTTAGTCCTTCGCTAGCTTTAGCCCTTCGCCAGCTTTAGCCCTTCGCGCCGAAGCTCCACCGAGATGCCGAAGAAGGTCGTGGCGAAGTCTTTGGCTTTGGGCCCGAGCTCGAGCTCCGCCCAACTGCAAGCGGTAGCGGCTGCAGCGGCGAAGCCTCCGCCTAGGTGGCTGGGGCCGAGGGACCTTCGGATGCCCTCCGACAAGTTCGAGCAGACCTTGGAGATGAGGGCTTCGATCTCCACGGAGGAGTCGGTCCAGAGGGCCTGCGAAGGGAGGATCGCAGCGAAGATCCAGCTTCGGGTCCCGGAGAAGTCGGAGGCCGTGCCGAGGCCTCGGGCTGACGAAGTGGTGGTGTTCGAGACCTTCTTCGAAGCCGGCCTCGGGCTGCCAGCAGTGGGGATGCTGAGCGAAGTCCTCAAGGATTACAACCTCGAGCTCCCTTAACTTTCGCCCAACGCAGTGGCAAGGTTGGCTGTCTTCGAATAGGCTATGAGGGCTGAGGGCTGCGAGAGCCGCGCGGACGTCTTCGTCTCCCTCCACGACGCCAACTGCCAGCCGAAGCCGAGGGAGGGGACAGACCACGTCAAGAGGGCGCTGGCCTTCGGCAGCGCCAACTTCCAGCTCCGGAAGGAGTTCCAGGACGCCTTCCCAGCGAGGGCTGTAAACAACAAGTGGTACTCGAAGTGGGATCAGGAGTGGTTCTATGCCTCCATCGGCGCGAACTCCCCCCTTCGGAGTACCAACGCCCACATCTTGTACCGACGCGAAGGGGTGGTGAAGACCAGCGAAGACATCCTTCGCTCGAGGATCTTGCTGCTCCGGAGAGTTGCGGCGAAGATGAGCATGAGGGACCTCGCGGAGGAGTTCATCACCCTCCGGCTCAGCCCCCTTGCGCGCTCCTGGCCGGAGGGGCTCTTCCAGGCTTCGGGTCGAGGGGAACTTAGTGAGTTGGCCTTCGACCGCTTCTGTAAGGCTTCGCAATCTCTTCGCCTTTTACACTTCGCAGATTTTCACTTCTAACTTAAACCTTTCATGAAGCCGACCTCAAAATGAGGACCCCGGAGGAAGCCATCGCGGCAGCGGATCGAGTCGTTGCGACTCCGACCCCCGAGGAGCAGGCCCAGCGCCTCGCGCTGGTGGGGTCTTGGGAGCGCTGGAACAGAGTATGGACCACGCTCGACCTCGCGGAGCTCCCTGCTCTGCCGGACGTCGCCCCTCCGACTACCTCGTCGGCCGGAGCCAAGAGGAAGAGGGGGGAAGACGACGAACCGGACGCTTCGGGGTCTCGGCTGGAGGTCCCCGCGGCCGAAGTCCCTAGTTCGGGAGAAGTCGCGGCGAAGCACGCAACCACTCTGCCCTCCAAGAAGGCAGCGAAGCCCCTGGCGGCGAAGACTTCAGCGGCGGAGGCCGATGCGCTTACTCCCGCCGCCAAGGGGGCTGCAGATGCTCTGGTGGCAACAGCTTCGGGTGCGAAGGTTGATGCGCCAGCTTCGCAGCGAAGGGATTGGAGGGCACACCTAGCCCCTCCTTCCTTCCAAGAAATTTCCGACGAAGGTAAACCCTTTTTACATTCTTCTTTTCAATATGCGGATCTTGACTTGGCTTTTCTGCAGAGGATGAAGCCGATGCGAGGCCCACCGTGGCGAAGCCGGCAGGCGAAGCCAGATCGAAGCCCGTCGACGCGAAGCCCACGGAAGCTTCAAGCAGCAGCGACAGTGATTCGGAGTCTGAAAGTACTTTGTCCGAAGACGAAGGTAGTGGAGGCCGCGAGGACCCTCGGAACGACGAAGATGTCGACGTGGTGGGCTTGAGCCCCGCCTTGCCGAAGCCCGCGCAGGCGATTGTGGCTGTGGTTCACCCCTTTAAGCCAAGGGGGGCGTGACGGAGGCGGCGATCAACGGCTTCCGCGAGGCTTGTGCTTCTGCGGAGGATGGGGACTTGGTGGCCCAACTTAGCCACTTGAACCCCATGGATCTCTTCGTCAGCGTGAATGAAGTCCTCATACGGGTGAGCGAAGCCCCTGGCGGCCCCGAACTATATTTTAGCCTTTGGTTAATACTTATGATTTCTTGAATTTCTGCAGGCCTTCGCACTGAACGTGGCAGCTTCGACTTCTGCAGACAGGCGGATGGAGCACCTCGCAGAGGAGAAGGAGGCCCTTCGCCGCGAAGTCTCGGTGGAAGCCAAGAAACGAAGGTGGGCCAAGGCCACGGCAGAGGCGGCGAAGGCTAAAGCCGACAAGGCTAAGGAAGCTTTGGCTTTGGAGATGGTTCAGCTCCGCGCGGAGCTCTAGGCTTCGAAGGACGCCAAAGCCCGGCAGGCGAAGGAGAATGCTTCGCTCCGCCAACGGGCTCAGGGTCTTGAAGACTTCGCGTGGCCAATCTTGGCGAAGCCACCCAGAGCCTGACCAAGGTCCTTGAGCTAATAGGGACCGAGTGCCGGGCTCCGGACTTTGGCGACTAGGACCCGATTGGGGACCGCGTCGATTTCTTGAAGACTGCGGTTTCGACAGCGAATGAAGCGCTGACGGGCTTCGCTCTTATGGCCGGTCGAGTCGCGGGCCAATGGGTGTTGCAGATGCTCTATGATGCGGGGTGTGACCACCTTCGGGCAGCAACCTCCGTGACCCTAGTGGACTTCGGGGGTCAGCACTTGGTGACGCCTCCGGCCGAAGTTCGCGGAGCCTGGCGGCTGCTGCAGGAACCCTGGAAGGAGCAAGGCTGCGAAGCAGTCCTCGACCTCCAGAAGGCCCTTCGACACCGCCGATCCAAAGCGCCTGTTGTGTCTGATCAGCCTTCGACTTCGACACCTCCGCCTCCGAAGGTGTAGATATCCTTAGGCCTTTTGTAATACTTAGCTGCAGGCTTGTAAAAACTCTATCAGCTTATTAATATGAATGCGGGGGTCTTTTTATACCTGCCCAGGCTCAGCCTCCGAGTGTAGACCTCGAAGTGCTCGAGGACTCCGAAGAACTTCGACAGTTGTGGGCGGTCCTCGAAGTAGCTAGGTCCGAAGGTCCCCCTCGGTTTAAGCTTCCGAGAGGGCCCGACGGCGAAGCCATCTCCGAAGTAGCTCAGGATTTGCTAGCCGCTGTGAAGACAGAGTTCCTTCAGAGTTCTTTGTCTTTACCTTCACGGACGACCTTAGCAGGCGACGAAGCCCTAGACTTCTCTGCCTTCGATACGGCACCGCCTGCTTCGCTAACTTGGAGCCACCTGCAAAGTGGGAGATGAGGTCCACGGGCTTCGGAGCCTGGACGAGCCGGACGTGGGAGAGCGGGCTCCAACGAGGCTTCGTCCAGCCGAGGGGGCCCTGGCCGAAAGAGAGACAAGCGAGGGTTGGGGCCTCGCACACGATTCTTCTTAGGCCTAGACACAGACAACTCATAGTTTGCTTTCGAAGTATATCTGTAACACACTTCTCAATAGTCATTCAATGAATGGATTATGTTTGCATACTTCGTCTGTATGCTTCGCATTGTTTGGCTTCAAACGTTTTAGCTTGTCACGCTCGTACTGCGTATTACATTTCACACACCTCGCATACATGCTTCCCCCCTTTTGCTCGTGGCGGCTAGGGACTTAGCCGTTTCTGGTGCGAGCAAAAAATAAAGGATGCGAAGGGTGCGCCCTTCGGCGGCTTCGACGTATGAAATTTTATTTGAGCGAAGGCCTCTTCTGGGCTTCGAGTGCTTTAATTTGGTGCGAAGCAGGGCTTCGGCTGCTCGGAATTTCATTGAACGAAGGCCTCCTTCGGGCTTCGAATGCGCTAACTTGGTGCGAAGAAAGGCTTCAACATAACCAAATTGAGCGAGGCATGCTTCAGCATGCTGGGATTTGGATGCTGTGCGTGAGCGAGGCTCTGAAACGCACTTAGATTTTAGCGAAGTATGACTTCGAGACGCTTAGGCGTATATTATATTAACACGCGAAGCAAGGCTTCGGAGCGTGTTTGGATAATGAAGCAAGGCTTCGGAACTTGGTCCTGTAATGAGAAGGATATTTGGTGTGGATTCACCGAACCTGTGATAATGTGAGCCACCTTTGACTCTGGGCCACCTACGACCCTGGGCCACCTTCGACCCGGGGATGCGTCAGGCCGGAGCCTGGAATCCCGAACTTGCCGAGACGTCGCTCGGAAGTCACAAAGCCCACTGCTACGGGCCCGGAGGCGCTGTGTCGCCTTCAGAGGGGTGCTCCAGATTTTGTAAAGCAAAGCGAGGCTTCGGATTTTAAATAAGGCGAAGCATGGCTTCGGTTTTTGATAAGGCGAAGCATGGCTTCGGTTTTTCAATAAGATGGAACAAAAGCTTGCATTCAAAGGCGAAGAAGGGCTTCGGCTTTAAGGCGCAGCAGGGCTTCGGCTTTAAGGCGAAGCAGGGCTTCGAACTTATATTAATGTAATTGCAGATTGTCACATCGAAGTAGGGTTTCGGACTGTACATACCTTGTAGCCCTTGGGGATTTGACAGCCTTCGACACGTGGAGCGGAGCCCCTTGCCGGAGAGTGAGCTCTGGTATGTGAAGGAGGAAGGTGAAGATGGCCTTCGAGCTGCACCTGAAGCCCCTTGCCGGAGGGTGCGTGAAGCAAGAAAGCTTCGAAGCTCCCCCCTCAGGCGTACTTCGAGTTGCAGACAGTGGTAGAGAACTTAGATTCTAGGACTAAGCTCCCCACGGACGGCGCCAACTGTTGGAACAATTGCGTTAGTTCTAGCAGGTTTTTCTATGGTGGAGTGTGATGCGGAGAATGTACCTCGAAGGGTTCCAACAGAGGGAGAATAAGGTTTATACTGGTTCGGGCCTCTCCTGGGAGATAATAGCCCTACGTCCAGTTGTGGTGGATTTGGCATGGTATGCCATAGTATGGAGTAGTAACCCCAGGGTCTCTTGGCCCCTGGAGCGTGTCCCCCGTTACAAGGGCTTGGCCCTGCTTTTATAGGCACGCAGGCCTTAAGGAAAAGACCAAAATGCCCTCTACAAGCCCTTAGGTTCATACGGGTAGACAGGGAAAGAGAGCTAGCTACTGTACAAAAGTACTTTACAGCTTTACAGCTTTACAGACGTGTTAAGCTGCGCCAGGCTTTGACCAGCTAAACGACATACCTGGGGCGGAGGGGCCCCCGGTATGGCCTATACTTAGATATTTCTTGAGCTTCGAAGTAGGGGCCGGAGCCCTTCTGGTAGAGGCTGTGAAGAGGGCTTCGAAGTGCACCCCGAGGGGGGGACTCCGAAGCATGCTCTGAGCGAGGCTCCGAGCAAGGCTCCGAACAGGGCTCCGAACTGGGGTCTCGGAGCCTTGACTTCGAACTGGGCTCCGAACTAGGGTCTCGGAGCCTTGACTTCGAACTGGGCTCCGAACTGTGGTCTCGGAGCCTTGGCTTCGAACAGTCTTGACAGGGTCCGAAGGCTGGCTTGTGGAGCCCCGGAAGGGGGGTTCGAGGGCTAACTCCGGATATGGTCCGAAGGTTAACCTCTAACCGGGCCCGAAGGCTGGCCTCGGGGCCATCCCGAGGCTTGGCTTCTTGCGGCCTTCAGGGGATCCTGTGGGCTTCGCACCGAAGGGTTCCGAAGTACCCCGCTTTGGAGGGCTTCGATGGGGCCCGGGGGCTTCGCACCAGTAGGCTCCGGGACGAACCTCGAGACATGGGAACAGACCTAGGGGAGGATACAGGCTTCGACAGTGTTGGGCTCCGGGCCGGAGGCCGTCGGAGGCTGACGTCATTTGGCCCCTGTGCAGGGGAAATATATTCCCCCAACACGCGTGATAAAAATTGACTACACGAAATGCAATAATTGAAAATGTAATTTTCCGCACTTTTAGCCATTATCCTTCCTTTGTTATTATCTTGTATTATTACTTGCATTTGCGGTGGCTTGTTGAGTGCTTTTTGTACTCATACCCGTTGGACACACCATTTAGAGGATGCCTACTTCGAGGATGGTCTGGAGTAGCGACCCAGTCAAGAAGAAGATCCTGAAGAGGGCGTTTGTCATGCTTTTACTTACTTATTTTTAATTTTACTCTTATGTAATAATATGGTCTGCGTACCATGAATGCTTGTCGTATGTACGATGTCGCATGATGAACATCTTGTATTATTGTTTCTCTATGGAAATTCAATAATGTTCTGATTCAATAAATCGGGGCGTCACAAGATGGTATCAGAGCCGACTTGACTGTACGAAGCAAAACGGACCAGCCTAGCCAATAGCGGTAGAAAACTATTTCTCGAAAATCTACTTTATAAACTTTGTTCCTCCCCTCACTTTTCTTCAACTTGTTGTTTTTGTAGATGCTGGTCTACCAAGTGCACAGCTTCTACCGCCACTTCGAGGGCTTCGTCAGGGAGCTCCGCATTATGGTCACCTTCCTTGGGTTCCTCTTTGAGCCCGAGTTCCATGGGGTATACATGGAAGAGTTCGCGGGGCCATGCGACGTCTCCCTCACCATCCACAGATCCGGAGAGCACCTGCCGTTCTTCACGGCAGCACTTGGGGGCCCGGCTTTCAACGTCGCGTGCCAACGTGTCGCCCTCCAAGCCCTTATGGAGTTGAGGATGATCTATGATGATCGTCTTCATAACTCGTCCTTCCGGCTTGTGCCGAAGCGCACTCCCAGCGCCCACCGTTGTATCTACATCGGAGTTCACTCCGATCGTGATCTGGTCATGGCCCAGCAGACGTGTCTTCTCCAGGCCATGTACGATCTCCATACTGAGGCCGTGCTTGATGCCGAGGAGCACCATGAGGCGGTTGAGTTCCTTCGTCAGGAGACAAAGAGCTTAATCCAACAAAATGGCGAGCTATAGCGCAAGATTATGCAGCTGCAGAAGGACATAGCGGAGATGGTCCCCCTCGTCCCGAGAAGGAAGAAGCCCATCCGTGAGCCCACCCCTCGCCCCAAGAGGATCCCGCCACACCCCTCAACCGCTGGACCGTCCAGCTCCAGCGCTCCTGCACCGCGCCCTGCCCTCGTCTCCGACCCCATCATCGAGAATTTTCTCGAGCCCACCGTCCCTCAGGACCCACGTGCTCATGGTTCCGAGAGCACGGAGACTGCCACGTTGTTTGATCATAATAATTTTGTGTATGTGGTGCTACCTACAACAACTTGTGTTATAGGTAGGATAAAATAAGAGCATGGATGTAATAAACTTTTTATACCACTTGAGATATTTATATATGAGCCCCGATGGGCCATTTTGATTAAAATGTTTGTTTCATCATCTTTTTATCTTATGGTTAAAACTCTTATGTTCAGAAGATGGCCGACAACCAGAACACCGGGTCCAACAATGGAGAAGGGGCAAGCAACAGTTTGCCCAAAAGTGTTGTGCCCAACTGGGGCGCAACGGGCCAACGACAGAATGGACCGCCATCCGCCAACCACCCTATCTTGGCGGAAATGATGTCGAACCAGAACCAGTTGATCACCGCCCTCCTCACCCAAATGCAGCACCAATGGGCATAGTTGGACCGCCTGCAGAATGTGGAGCCCGCCCCTCGTGCACCAGCACCCACACCCGCGCCCAACCTCTCGGAGTTCCTGCGCGTGCGTCCCCCGATCTTCTCCAGCACCACCAACCCCATGGAGGCCAGAGATTGGCTCCGCACCAGCGGGAAGAAGTTGGACCTCCTCCCTTACACCGACCAGGAGAGAGTGGCGTTCGCCACTCATCAGCTCCAGGGTCCCACCGCAGAGTGGTGGGACAACTACCGTGAGTCCCAACTAGAGGACCACGTGGTGACTTGGGCGGAGTTCACCATCTCCTTTCGCGCCGCCCACGTCCCCACCGAAGTTATCGTGGTCAAGCAGCAGGAGTTTCGTGACCTGCAATAGGGCAGCCGGACCGTCATGGAGTATCTCCATGAGTTCAATCGTCTGGCATGCTACGCACCAGAGGAAGTGTGAACCGATGCCCTCCGCTAGGCCAAGTTCCTCCGGGGACTCAACGATGAGCTCTCCATCCAGCTCGTCGCCACTGACTACGCCGACTTCCAACGGCTGGTGAACAAGGCGCTCATCCAAGAGACTGAGCAGAACATGTTGGACCTCAAGAAGAGGAAGATGATCTCCTTCAAGCATCAACAGGCGAATTCTCAGAGGCCCCGCTTCGTCCCTCTGTCACCAGCACCCGCCTACCATCCTCGGCCCGCCTATAGGCCACCTCACGCCGCCGGTGGGACCAACGTCGGGCATCCCTGCCCCGCTCCACCAGCTCCGGCCGCTCAGCCGACACCCGCCGCCAAGGCCCTGAACTTGAGGGATCGCCAAGGTAAGTCGGTCGTCTGCTTCAACTGCCAGAAGGAAGGGCACTACTCGCACCAGTGTCCTCACCCCAAGCAACCCCAAGGCGCGGCACCCAACTAGGCGGTTCGTGCCCGCGTCAACCACATCAGTGTGGAGGAAGCTCAGGAGGCTCCCGAAGTCGTGCTTGGTACGTTTACTGCAAATTCCATACCAGCTATGATACTATATGACTCTAGAGCAACACACTCTTTCATCTCGCAAGATTTTGTGAAAACCAACAACTTGGAAGTGCTCCCTCTACCAACCCCCATGATGATTGCCACTCTAGGCAATAAAACCTTAGCCCACTTATACAGTCCTAAGGTTAAGATAGAGATCCAAGGAGTATTATTCCAGGCTAAGCCAGTCCTCATTAAGTGTACCAGAGTCGACCTCATCCTAGGGATGGATTGGCTAATGAAGCACAAGGGAGTGATCGATTGTGCCAGTAAGTCCGTAATAGTGACCAACCCCGAAGGCGAAGCCGTCACCTTTCGGATGACCAGCCGCAAACCTCATGAGATGTCTCTCCACAAACTTGCCCTTGAAGAAGTGCCCATAGTCAAGGAGTTCATGGACGTCTTCCCAGAGGACCTGCCAGGAATGCCTCCCAAGCGGGACATCGAATTCAGAATCGAGCTTGTCCTCGGGACCACTCCAATCTCCAAGCACCCATACCGGATGGCTGCCAATGAACTAGCCGAAGTCAAGAGCAACATCGAAGACCTAGAGCAGAAAGGGTACATCCGACTGAGTACCTCACCCTGGGGTGCACCGGTCATCTTCACCATGAAGAATGACAAGACTGAAAGGATGTGCATGGACTATAGAGCCCTGAACGACATAACCATCAAGAACAAGTACCCATTGCCTCGTATCGACGACCTGTTCGATCAAGTGAAAGGATCCTTGGTGTTTTCCAAGATTGACCTCAGGTCAGGTTATCACCAATTGAGGATTACGCTAACAGGTTTCTGAAGATTAGAAACTAACAAACGAAGTATTTGCGAAATGAACTGTTCTAAGCCTCCGAAAGAATAATAACTTAGAATAGTTCGAATGTGTGTATTGAATAACTTGTATTCGGTCCCTATTACGGGGTAAAACGGGGGGTATTTATAGGCCCAAACATTAAGAAAAAGACCTTCTTACCCCTCTATTACAACCGACATAGTGGAAACTATTCGGTACCCCTAATAGGGCTAAAATGGTAAAAGACTAATCTAATGAGAAAGAAGATAAGTGTTGGACCGGAAATGGCGACCAGAGGGGGGTGAATGGGAGCTTTTAAAATTTCTGGCTAAAAACTTAGCCTTCGGTTCTGTTCTGTCTTCTGCGGAACAGGCTTCGAACACAACCTTCGAAGGTCTGGTTCGGAGGTACTTCGACAGCTCCGAACACAGGCTTCGCAGGAGCAAAAGTTCGAAGCCAAGAAGACTTCGCTCCACTAACAACCCTCGAAAATCTACTCTGCTAAGTCAGTGCAGGCTCCGCACACGAGGTGCTTCGAGCAGGCTTCGCACTTCACCCTTCGCAAGAGTGGACAGCCCTCTGAGGACTTCGACCAAGTACTTGGCGACAGCAACGGGTGTTGGGCTTCGTACGCGAAGGTCTACACGCACACAAAACGGACCACGCTAAGGGCTTCGACACAAGAAGCACTACGGGAAAAGAACAGGGCTTCGCTAGTAAGCAGCGAGGTCTTGCCTCGAGTTACACAGAGCGACAGCACACTGTAAAGCACGCTTCGCGATAAAAACACCCTTCGCCAAGACAGGCTCCGGTGAACTAATAACTAGCGAGGTATGCAACACGAGCTCAAGCAAAAGCACAAAGAAGCAGGGCTTCGCCGCTTGAACAAGGAACACTGAATAAAATGAACTCAGAATGAATACAGCGAGGTCTGTCTACAGGAGCTCAACAGTAAATGCTCAAAGTGTTAAATGTTACCTACCGAGCCCCCATATTTATAGCCCACGGCTTCATCCTAAGGAAGTGACTACTTTACCCCTAGGGTTTACATCCATTTTGTCTCTACAGAACTAAGGGGTACAAAAGGTAGTCCACCTTTATTTTGGAGGCTTCTCTGTCAGCTGCAGAGGGGACAGTGTCAGCCTTTTTCAGAACAGACAATGTCAGCCTTTACAGTGTTGACTTCTGGAACCTCCCTTCGCACGCGATGGGTGCGGAAGCTTCGGCGAGAAGCCTGCAGCTTGTTGGCCTTCGCTCCGCCGAAGAAGTCCTTCGATACAGTGACGGTTTTAAGCCGAAGCCGTCAAAGCCCTTGGGCCTTCGCACCACCACCTCCGGAGTGGATCACCACGGCTTCGCAGCTACTCCGAGCTCGAACACCGTCCGTCCGTGTACCGAAGCCATGCATGGCCGAAGCACCAAAAGTCATCCTCACTCCGAAGCCCACCTTCGGAGTACCACCCTTCGAAGTCCCTCCTTCGTCCAAGGCCTCCGCATGAAGCATTCCATGAGCACTCCGTCGCAGTGCCTCTTCCCGAGCACACTCCTCGACGAGCCTCACCCGGACCATGCCTTCGATGCGCCTCGACTTCTGAGACCTTCGTTGGGCAACCTTCGAGTGTCTCCCTCCGGAGCACACTTCGAACTCCTTGCCTCCGCAGAGGACTTGAACCACCAACTCCGAAGTCACTCCCTCCGGAGTACCTTCGAAGTGCCTCACCTCCGAGGACTTTGGCTCGGAGTACCTTCAGCCGGAGCCACGCTCCGCACTCTCTGCCTTCACCTGGCGCATCTCGACCCGAGGACCGACCCGGACCACCTTCGCAGCCACCGTGACGGAGCTCCCCGCTCCCCTGGCATCAAGCCACCCGCTTGACCCAGGTTCACCTGGCTCGAACCCTGTCCGCCGCCTCCGAAGTCCCTGCGCACCAGCGACAAACAGACAAGTGTATCCAGTACTCCGGAGACCTCTCCGGGTTAGCAACCTCCGGCACACACTCCGGTGTACCGCCCAAAGTACCGAAGCCATCGGTACGAACCCAGTCATCGCGTACTGTCGGACCCCTCCGACAGGCACACTCCGCTGCGCAGCTGCAGCATGCAAACACCGAACACACTCCGATGACACACCTCCGAACACCCTTCGGAGGTACCCTTCGAACAGAGGGTAAAAACCTGTCAATCACTCATCACAAAACACCGAAACCACCCTTGGTTTCTCAATCTCCTCCTTGATGAGTGCATTGACAACCAAATCCAAGTTCAAGAAAATTTAACAAATTTCAGCACACAAGTGACCATGAAAACTCAGAAAAGAGCCAAAGCATGTCACTTGATAAAAGAATTTTTTCTCCCCCTTTGAAAAAGAATAAAAGCCCCTTCGGCAAATCTCTCTTTGGATAAAAACTCCCCCTGAGTTGAGCAAAATTTTCTCCCCCTTTATGTCAAAAACTCTCCCCTTTTTCGAAAAGATGCCTTCTTGCGGCAGAGAACATAGCAAATCTCTCCGGAATTTCTCCCCCTTTGGCAATGCAAGCATCAAGGAGCATTCAAAAGATGCAAAGCTTCGAAATGAATAGAATTGCAAAGACATATAATGCAAAAATATGCCAAAATTAACACAAATGATCATGTGCTCAGCTCAATTGAACAATCTGTGAAACAAGATGATGGCATGTGATTTTGTCATTTTGAAGTAAAAGCATCACCACTTAATCACAGTAGTTAGACATGAGAAGGCAAGGACTGCGCAAAGCTAACAAGTTCTACCCTAGACAGACAAGTCTTGTTCAAAAGGAGCTGTGAAAGCAAACTTGATGAGTAATTAATTTTGTTGTGCTTTTTCTTAATGCCAGGGGTTATTTGTTTGTCCACCTTATACTTTCCAATCAGGCCAAGCCTAGGCAAGAAAGCCATCTGAAGCTTAAGGCGGTGATTTTGGCATACACTACACTATTCCAGTTCAGACCAAAGTGCAATGGTAAGCAGTCTAGAATAGAGTAGTGCGACAAAGAAACCCTCCTGGATCTTTTCATTTAAACCAGACAAATCATGGAATTTTTTTGATTTTGATTCAGATGAATGAAACATTTTGATGAATATCCATGAATAAAGAACACAATTTTTCAAGTTGCAAATTTTAGCATCCAAGGAACAGTGTCTTGCTGTCAAGTAGATAAAAGATAGCTAAAAGCAGTCCTGCCTAAACAAACTAGATACACGATTGAGCAGTGAGCAAGTTTTGATTTTAGAAAATAAAACATCATGCACAATCAATGTTCCAGACATATTTCATAGAGCTGAGCTGACATGATTTCTTTGAATTAAAAGCAGGCATATAATAGCAAAAGATGTAAGTGCAATTCCACACATAATGAGCATATGCAAGACAATTAAAATCAGCTCCCCCTCACACAATGCCGTAGGGATGACAAATACCAAGTTCCCCACGCAAGTAAGCAAACCGAGAAGCATCGAGGGGTTTTGTAAAAATATCGGCAAGCTGGTGTTGGGTATCAACATATTGAAGTTCAATATCACCCTTCTCATTGTGATCTCTGAGAAAATGATACCGTACATCAATGTGTTTGGTTCTGGAGTGCTGAACCGGGTTGTTTGCAATACAAATAGCACTAGTGTTATCACAGAAAAATGGAACACTCTTATAATCTAACCCGAAATCCCGCAAAGTGGAAACCATCCACAAAATCTGAGAGCAACAGCTAGCTGCAGCAACATATTCGGCCTCAGCCGTTGATTGTGCAACACTAGACTGTTTGCGGGAAGACCAGCAAACCAGAGACGTACCCAGAAAATGACAAGTACCAGAGGTACTCTTCCTATCAATTCTACACCCAGCAAAATCCGCATCTGAATAACCTCTAAGACATAAAGATGAAGATGATGAGTACCATATGCCAAATTCAAGGGTGTGTTTGAGATACCTTAATATGCGCTTTACCGCTTGGCGGTGCGAAGCTCGTGGCGAAGCCTGAAAACGAGCGCACAGACACACTGCGAAGTGTATGTCCGGCCTCGTGGCAGTCAAGTAGAGGAGGGAGCCGATCATGCTCCGAAATTCCTTCTGATCTACGGCTTCTCCATCTTCGTCAGGGTCCAATGCTACAGATGTAGCCATTGGAGTGGCGAGGGGCTTCGCATCGGACATGTCGAATTTCTTGAGCAGGTCCTTGGTGTACTTTGTCTGGTGGACAAAAGTACCTTGTTTGCTTTGCTTGATTTGCAAACCAAGGAAAAAGGTGAGTTCACCCATCATTGACATTTCAAACTCCCTGCTCATGGTATCTGCAAACTCGGCAACTAAAGCATGAGAAGAGCCACCAAAGATGATATCATCCACATAAATCTGCACTAGAAGGAAATCTTTGCCATGCTTGAGAGTAAAGAAAGTTTTATCAACAGAGCCCATCAAATACCCTCGCTCAAGCAGAAAAGACTTAAGTCTATCATACCAAGCCCGAGGGGCCTGCTTGAGTCCATAAAGAGCCTTATGAAGTTTAAGGACTTTATGTGGGTACTTGGGGTTTTCAAAACCAGGGGGTTGTTTTACATAAACATCTTCACCTATGAAGCCATTAAGAAAAGCACTTTTGACATCCATTTGATAGAGTTTGAATCCCCGGGATGTCGCAAAGGCAAGCAAAATCCTAATGGCCTCAAGGCGTGCAACAGGTGCAAAAGTTTCAGTAAAATCAATCCCTTCTAGTTGAGAAAAGCCCTGAGCTACAAGTCTAGCCTTATTTCTAACAATTGTTCCATCCTCCCCTTGTTTATTTTTGAAAATCCATTTTGTTCCAATGAAATGAACATTTGGTGGAGGATCAACTAAAGTCCAGACTTGGTTTCTTTCAAAATTCTCAAGCTCTTCATGCATGGCATTGATCCAACTAGAATCAGAAAGTGCATGACTAACATCTAAGGGCTCGAAAGAAGCAACAAAAGCAGCATTAGTGAAATGAGCATGAGAACGAGTTACCCTTTGATCAAGCTCACCAATGATCTGCTCGGGAGGGTGCATCCTTTGGACATGATGTGGAGCCTCGCGGCGGGATGCAGTCTCCCCCTCAACTTGTGCGTTGGAGTGGTCCAAGATGACCGATGTTGAGGTAGTCGCTTCGGGACCTCGTGCCGAAGTAGTAGAAGCGGGGTCCGCTTCAGGGGTTGATGTCGAGGGTAGTAGGGGATCATCCTCGAATTCTCCGGGATCTTCGTCTTCGAATAAGGTCTGTTCCATATCGTGTTCATTTGCCTGTTCAAGAGCAGAACTAACAGAGGGGGTTGATTCATCAAAAGTCACATCACATGACTCGATGACAGTGTTAGTCTCTAAATTATAAACACGATAAGAATGACCATGAGTAGTATAACCCAAAAAGATCCCGTCAGAAGATCGCGACTCAAATTTATCCAAGTTACCACGTTTTAGGATAAAGCAGCGACAGCCAAAAACTCGAAGATGAGTAACCTTGGGCTGTCTCCCAAAACGCAGCTCATAAGATGTTAAGTTTAAAATTGAGCGCAAGAAAATACGGTTTGAGATGTAGCAAGCAGTGTTCATGGCCTCAGCCCAGAATTTTCTAGGAGTCCTATGCTCATCAAGCATCGTCCTAGCCATCTCAACCAAAGTGCGGTTTTTCCTCTCAACGACACCGTTCTGTTGAGGAACCCGCGGAGCAGAGAATTGATGTTCTATGCCATGCTCCATGCAAAAGTCAACAAAGAGACTATTTTTGAACTCGGTGCCATTATCGCTTCGAATGAATTTTAATGCACCCGGGAGTTCAGTGAAAAGTCTCAAAGCCAAGCTCCGAAAGTGTGAAAACACTTCATCCTTGCTGGCAAGAAAGAAGACCCAAGAGTAGCGAGAGAAATCGTCGACAATAACAAGTACATACCACTTGCCGCCTAAAGAACTAACCCGAGAAGGACCTACAGTGTCCATATGGAGAAGTTGTCCGGGCTGTTCAGTCATCACTGTGGTGACTGGCGAATGCGAAGCGGCAATCATTTTTCCATGTCGACATGGAGCGCAAACTAAATTCTTCTCAAACTTGAGCTTGGGCAATCCTCGGATCAAACCTAGGGCGCTCAGACGAGCGAGCAACTCAAAGCTCATATGCCCTAGTCTCCTATGCCACTTCCAAAGCTCAGAAGTCGAATGTGCAACAAGACAATGAGAAGAACCAGACGACTCTGAAAAATCAGCTCCAAAAACTCTCCCAACTCTAAAGATCTTACACACCACAACGCCATCAGAATTGAGCACTTGCGAAGTATCGCGATAAAATCGCACTTCGAAGCCCTCATCAAGCAACTGAGATACAGACAGCAAATTGTATCCCAGATTCTCAACCAAAGCAACATCTTTGAGAGTGAAGTTTGAATTAATTCTTACCACACCTTTACCTTTCACTCTACTCCTTCGATTGTTTCCGAAGGTGATATGTTCCCTTTGCTTGGTTGTGGTGAGGCTGGAGAACCAAGCTGCATCTCCGGTCATGTGGCGCGAACAACCGGAGTCCATGATCCACGTGTCCTCCAAGCCTCGACCTGTCGCCTACACATGATAAGGACGCCTCGATCGCTCAGTGCTGGGGTGAGTGAAATAATGGCGAGGCATCCAGCACTGAGTGACACGAGTAGTAGGCACAGTAAAAGTAGACGGTCTACGCACATAATAATCAGAATGATGCAAAGTGCGAGGTCTACCAACATGCAAAGAACACAAAGCATGTCGAGGTCTCCTACTCTGACGAGGTACAAAGCTACTCGCCCGAGGTCTCCCACCATATGGGACATGGTGAACACCTCGAGGAGCAAAACCTCTCCGAGAAGCACGAGGAGCCTCGAAAACAGGACGAGAGTGATACTCAGACTCATGCCTACCTAAAGATGGGTAAAGCATGTCCTGATAGCTCATCGCCTGTGCACGTCGCTCATCCTTGATGCGACGGAAACAGAAACCAATCAAATGACCCGCCCTCTGACAATAAGAACAGTGAAACACTCTCCTGGGGGCACTCTCATGGGTCATAGGAGCAACTCTCACAGGCTCCTTGGGTTTCTTCTGAGTGGCTTTCTTGGGAGGATTTTTCTTGGTAGGAGGAGTGGTTTTCTTTGGTGGATGGGTAGGCTTTTTGGCTGATGGGGTGTCCAACAGAGCTCTTTCTTTCTCTAGGGTGGTGGGAGAGGTGAAAACAGTTTTGGCCTTACTGTCTGAAGCTATCCTCTCAAAACCCAAACCTAGAGCTACCCCGGCTCTGTCAGCACACAACTTGGTCTTGGCCAAGAGCAAATCCATCCTACCCTTCCCCTCAGTGCATTTGTTCACCACAGAAAGAAGGTATTCATTTTCGGACATGAGGTTTTCAGCTCGCTCTCTGACAGTGCCTAGCTGGTCCTTAAGGGTAATGCAAGTGTCACAAACAGGTTGCACATCCTTAGAACTACCGGCCCTCTCCAATCTAGCCTCTAAATCATGAACATGCTTATCACGTAAATTAATGCTATCGCGCAATAAAGAGCAGTTCATGCAATCAATAATATCACGAGGTCTAGAATCCACCTCCAAAAACTGCTTCTGTGCAGTCTCAAGCTCAGAAAGAGTTTGAGCATGTACAGAACGCAACTGAGCAAGCTCACTCATGACAACAGAACATGATTCACATTCAGCATCGTCAAACTTAGACTTAAGCATGGCATATTCAGTAGAAATGTTTTCTAGCCTAAGTCTAAGGTCTTTTCGTTCTCTAGCGGCTTGCACAAGTAATCTATCCTGACCAAGCACAACCTCATTCAGCTCATCTAATTTAATTAGAAGCTGGTCAGAAGATAGGTTTACCTCAGATGAGTCAAGCTCATCGCCGCTGTGATCGCTGTCGGCCATGAAGCAAAGGCCGGTGAAGTCACGTCCCTTCTTGTCCTTCTTGTCCTCCTTCCTTGGGGACTCCTCCTCCTCAGAGCTCGACTCCTCAGTTGAGGATGTGTCGATGTCGCTGAGAGCAGCAACAAAAGCTCTGGAAGCGGCCTTGGCTACTTTCTTAGCCATCTTGCCGCGCTTGCCCTTCACAAAGGGCTTCCTCTCCTTTTTGTGGAATTTGGGGCGGTCACTCTCATCTCTCTTCTTGACCTTGGGGCAATTGGCCTTAATGTGAGAGGTGTCGCCACATTCATAGCAGCCACTAAAACCACTTCTCCTTTGATCCCGTCTCTCATGATGAAAGCGGGTGAACCTCCGGGCAATGAGAGCAAGCTCATCATCTGCTAGAGTATCCACCTGCTCCTTTGTGACGGAGACCAGGGAGGACAGAGCAAAACCATCTGCAAGAACACAAGTGCCTGATGTGCTTGGTTCTGCAGTGGTGCCACGGCTAGTGCTAGAAACCAATGCCAATGGCTGTGGCAAAGAGCTTCTGTGCACAGCAAGAGATGCCTTGGCAATCTCTGTGGACTTCAGCTTGCTAAAGAGTTCATCACAGGTTAGAGTGTCATAGCCTGTGGACTCCTCAATGCTGGATATCTTCACTTCCCATATGCTACGATCAAGAGCATAGAGAAGCTTGATAGCCCTATCGTGATCACTGTAAGCAAGCGTCCCGTTGGAGCGCAAGTTACTCACTATCGCGTCAAAGCGAGAAAACATGGCATCTACAGATTCACCAGGTGCCTGCACAAACAGCTGATACTGTTGATTGTAGGTGCTTTGGCGCCTGGCCTTAATCTGAGCAGAGCCCTCATGAAAGACAGTGAGTGTTGACCAAATCTCCCTAGCAGTCCTAAGGTGCTGCACCCTATCAAACTCACTCCGACTCAGACCAATGAACAGTATGTTCCTTGCCTTCGAGTTGGCAATATACTGATCTTTTTCAGTTTGAGTGGTGCGGGTATCAGGGATGGAGTATTGTGAGTCCACAATCTCCCAAATTGCATTTCCTTGGCTTAACAAGTAAGCCTCCATGCGCACCTTCCAGTATGCAAAATCTGTCCCATCGAACAGAGGAATTTTACTGCCTCTATCCATGTCGCCAACAGATCACAAAACCGGTTAAGGTCAACTGGTGATCTTAACCTGGCTCTGATACCAATTGTTGGACCGGAAATGGCGACCAGAGGGGGGGTGAATGGGAGCTTTTAAAATTTCTGGCTAAAAACTTAGCCTTCGGTTCTGTTCTGTCTTCTGCGGAACAGGCTTCGAACACAACCTTCGAAGGTCTGGTTCGGAGGTACTTCGACAGCTCCGAACACAGGCTTCGCAGGAGCAAAAGTTCGAAGCCAAGAAGACTTCGCTCCACTAAAAACCCTCGAAAATCTACTCTGCTAAGTCAGTGCAGGCTCCGCACACGAGGTGCTTCGAGCAGGCTTCGCACTTCACCCTTCGCAAGAGTGGACAGCCCTCTGAGGACTTCGACCAAGTACTTGGCGACAGCAACGGGTGCTGGGCTTCGTACGCGAAGGTCTACACGCACACAAAACGGACCACGCTAAGGGCTTCGACACAAGAAGCACTACGGGAAAAGAACAGGGCTTCGCTAGTAAGCAGCGAGGTCTTGCCTCGAGTTACACAGAGCGACAGCACACTGTAAAGCACGCTTCGCGATAAAAACACCCTTCGCCAAGACAGGCTCCGGTGAACTAATAACTAGCGAGGTATGCAACACGAGCTCAAGCAAAAGCACAAAGAAGCAGGGCTTCGCCGCTTGAACAAGGAACACTGAATAAAATGAACTCAGAATGAATACAGCGAGGTCTGTCTACAGGAGCTCAACAGTAAATGCTCAAAGTGTTAAATGTTACCTACCGAGCCCCCATATTTATAGCCCACGGCTTCATCCTAAGGAAGTGACTACTTTACCCCTAGGGTTTACATCCATTTTGTCTCTACAGAACTAAGGGGTACAAAAGGTAGTCCACCTTTATTTTGGAGGCTTCTCTGTCAGCTGCAGAGGGGACAGTGTCAGCCTTTTTCAGAACAGACAGTGTCAGCCTTTACAGTGTTGACTTCTGGAACCTCCCTTCGCACGCGATGGGTGCGGAAGCTTCGGCGAGAAGCCTGCAGCTTGTTGGCCTTCGCTCCGCCGAAGAAGTCCTTCGATACAGTGACGGTTTTAAGCCGAAGCCGTCAAAGCCCTTGGGCCTTCGCACCACCACCTCCGGAGTGGATCACCACGGCTTCGCAGCTACTCCGAGCTCGAACACCGTCCGTCCGTGTACCGAAGCCATGCATGGCCGAAGCACCACAAGTCATCCTCACTCCGAAGCCCACCTTCGGAGTACCACCCTTCGAAGTCCCTCCTTCGTCCAAGGCCTCCGCATGAAGCATTCCATGAGCACTCCGTCGCAGTGCCTCTTCCCGAGCACACTCCTCGACGAGCCTCACCCGGACCATGCCTTCGATGCGCCTCGACTTCTGAGACCTTCGTTGGGCAACCTTCGAGTGTCTCCCTCCGGAGCACACTTCGAACTCCTTGCCTCCGCAGAGGACTTGAACCACCAACTCCGAAGTCACTCCCTCCGGAGTACCTTCGAAGTGCCTCACCTCCGAGGACTTTGGCTCGGAGTACCTTCAGCCGGAGCCACGCTCCGCACTCTCTGCCTTCACCTGGCGCATCTCGACCCGAGGACCGACCCGGACCACCTTCGCAGCCACCGTGACGGAGCTCCCCGCTCCCCTGGCATCAAGCCACCCGCTTGACCCAGGTTCACCTGGCTCGAACCCTGTCCGCCGCCTCCGAAGTCCCTGCGCACCAGCGACAAACAGACAAGTGTATCCAGTACTCCGGAGACCTCTCCGGGTTAGCAACCTCCGGCACACACTCCGGTGTACCGCCCAAAGTACCGAAGCCATCGGTACGAACCCAGTCATCGCGTACTGTCGGACCCCTCCGACAGGCACACTCCGCTGCGCAGCTGCAGCATGCAAACACCGAACACACTCCGATGACACACCTCCGAACACCCTTCGGAGGTACCCTTCGAACAGAGGGTAAAAACCTGTCAATCACTCATCACAAAACACCGAAACCACCCTTGGTTTCTCAATAAGTCTTCCATCTTAGCTGGCAAAGAAGTTCCTGGAAGAGTTTAACTTCGAAGATGTACTTCGAAGTAGAGCCTGTCATCATGCTTTGAACTTGACTCAATGTAACTCCGAAGGTATATGCTGGAAGTCTTCGGCTTAATCACCAGTCTTTATCTTGTCACTGCAATAACCCTGAAGACGGAATATTTTCCCCCAACAGTAGCCCCTCAAATAAGCTTCTCTGCTAAATCTGTAATGTTAGGAGAGCAGTATACGCAAGAAAAATAATCATGCGTAGGGGATAGCAGATTTAAACCATCTCCGAACTATGTGGAGATGTAAGCTTCGAATCAGTTTCTAATAAAATTACATTCGAAGTAACTTAGAACTAACTCAAGAAATCTGAAAGCCTTTTTAGACTTAGAAGAAATAGTCGTTAGCTTCTTTCTTCTAACGGAAGTTACGGAATGCTTTAATTTCGGAACAAAGTAACGGTTGGGAATGTGAAGCGACACAGACAAACGGTAAAAAATCAGGATTTTAGGCTATAAATAGAGGGCCCAAACCCTGCTTGAGTACCTTTTCACTGCTTTCGTGCAAACAAACCATCATCTGAGCCTTAGCCTCCACCCCGAACCCTAGCCTTCATTTTTCTTTTGAAGCAATCCGTGAGATTCAATGGCGAAGACCAGTTTCAAGGGCCCTGGAGCATCTTCAACCCTGACCCAGCAGCAAGCTGCGGCAGCAGCGGCGGCTGCAACCTTGGCGGCAGCAACCCCAAATCCTTTAGTGGTGACAATGGCGCCGGTGGGAAGAAATCCCCAGAATGTCGGCCCCCAAGACCTCTTTCCAGCCTCAACGAAGTACACGGACCAGTCTTATCAACCGGGGCCGTCAACCAGCAGAAGAGAATCTCTTGGGGCTGCAGTAGAAGGCAGAATTAGTTCGGGGGTGATGATTCGCAAACCTGGGAAAGACATCATTCCGTCGCCAAGGCCCGGAGAAGTAGTTGTTTTTGAAGCCTTCTTCGAAGCTGGCTTAGGACTTCCGGCAGTTGATTTCTTGGCCGAGGTATTGGAGTTGTTCCACGTCACTCTGCCCCAACTCTCTCTGAATATTGTAGCACGTCTTGCCATCTTTGAATGGGCATTGCGAGCCGAGGGTTGTGAGGGGAAGGCAGAGATCTTCGCAGCACTGCACAGAGCTTCATGCCAACCAAAGACCTTCGTAGGCCCCGGAGGTGAAAAAATGGTAGTGGCCTTCGGAAGTATTAACTTCAGGCTTCGGGACGAGTATGCTCTCCGATTTCCAGCCAAGGCTATCAACGCTAGATGGTATACAGACTGGATCCTGAAATGGTTTTATGCCGAAGTTGGGGCGAGCAACTGTCTAGCTAGACCTCTGCAGGACATCAACTTCCGAAAGGAAGCCCTTGTGCATCCAGATCTGGGTCAGCTCGAAGCTCGCCTTAGCTTGCTTCAAAAGATCAGTCATCGGTTGAGCATGCGAGACTTGGCCGAAGAATTCCTCGGGCTCCAAATCCCTCCTTTGATGGCCAACTGGCCAATCACCTTGGAAGAGGATTCGGAAGGCGGTCTTCGGAAAATCTCTTCAACTGCGAGTCCTGCAGGTAACTTCGAAAGAAACATACTCTATGTATATTTATTCGAAGATTTAACAAACTTAACTCATTTTTCAGCCTCTTCAGCCACTATAACTTCGGAGCAAATCGTACGAGCTTCGGAGAAGATTTTGGGCGTCCCAACTCCGACCGAGAAAGAATGGAGAATTAAATTGGTTGGTAGTTGGGAGCAATCCAACCGAGTATGGGGGCTACTCGAAATGGTTCCGCCCCCTTTGGTGGATTGGGTCCCTTCGGAGAAAGGGCCCAAGAAGAGGAAAGTTGAAGCTGGGACTTCGAGCTCCGCCAAGACTCCGGTCAAGAAGGTGGCTCGAAAGCCAAAAAACCCTGCACCTTCGAGCCCAAGAGCTTCAATCTCCGATTCTCAGGAGGACGAAGGCAGGTTACTTGTGAGGCTGATTGACGAGGATGCAGCTCAAGGAACTGCACAAGTTGATGAACCTGCGAACGTGCCGGAGTCTCAAGAAAATCTTGAGCAAACGAGGACTCTGGCAGTTCAAGAGGATTTACCTCAGGACAAAGTTCCTGTGGATGAGAGTGGAGTCGAAGTCACTGTGACTTCGATTCCGGATGAAGCAACAACGACTATTCAGGAAAATGTTCCTACAGTCGAAGATTTGACGCTTGATTCGGACGAAGATCTCGCCTTCGATCCGCCAAGGAGTCCAATGCTTACCCGCCGCCAAAATGTCGAAGGTAAACTTCGAATAATTTTTATCCCCTTTTTTTAAAAAAAAATGTGAAATTATACAATGTATAATACCTTTGTTTTTACAGAGTCCACTTCTATGGAAGAGGTCTGTCCTGAAGATACAGTTCCTAGACCGTCGACAACTTCGGAGCCAATCCCAGGAGCCACTTAGATGGGACCTGGAAAAGGCAAAGGAAAGATGGACACCCTCCCTGCTCCGAGCTCCGGATCAACTTCATCTGAGTCAACAGACGAGAGCCAATCTACCGAGGGGGGTCAGTCTCCGGGGGCTCCGAAGACCACAGCTCAACACTCCAGGCCTTCGCCAAACAAAGATGACCAGCAAGCCTTGAGCATGCTCCCCCTTCTAGCTCCTTTCTTGGAGCGAAGAACTGGACTTCGGACTTTGCTCGAGCCTTTGGATCGAGCTAGTCGTGAAGTTGGGGAGACGGATTTGGTGGCCATCCTGAGTGAGGCAGAGAGCTCGGAGCTTAATGCTGCTATGGAACGTGCAGCCTACCAGGTACAAAGTATCTGCAAAACAACATCAAATTTATATACAAATAATTTCTTACCTTTGTTTTTTCTTTTCGCAGCAAACAGTCTTGGCCCGAGCTGCGAACGTATCGAATGAACGTGAAATCGCTCGCCTTCGAGAAGAAAACGCAACTCTTCAGTGAAATCTTACGATCTCTGAAGGTCGAGTGAGCCATATGGACAACATGGTCTCAACGGAGCGCAGGGCCAGACAAGGTTTGGAGGCTGCGAATAAGGAGCTCGAAGCAGAAAGAATTGTGCTTCGAGCAGAAATTGAAAGGATGCGGGCGGAGCATGCTACTGCGGGGACCAAGCTTGTTAGGCTCCGAGAAGAAGCTAGCCAGCTACTGAATCAAAAGAATTCTTTGGCTACGGAGGCTGCTAGACTCTCTGGAGTACTAGAAGAGCTAACTTCGGTGAAGGACGCGTTAATTGAAGATAAGCTGAAGTCTGAGAAGGTAGCTACGGAGGTCTTGGACCAATTGCTAGGCGTCTTGGAATACTTCGGTACTACTGGGATGCTACCTTCGGATGACAACATCTCCCTACTGCGCCGGTTGAAGAGGATTCAAGGAGTAGCGAAGCAAATGAAGACAGTAGGCATTCTTTACGGAGAACTCTCCGGACAAGTGGCTGCTGTTGGCCTACTTCGTTACTACGAGGATCTGGGTCTATCGATAGCTCCGAGCGCAGGAGAGGGCCCCATTCCCTTCGACGACGATCAGCTTCTCACTCCTTCCGAAGGTGTGGCCGCTGCTTGGCAAGCCTTCCAAACCTCATGGAGAGCCAAATGTCATTCTGCGATCAAGGCTTGGATTGACGAAGGACAACGCCAAAAGCAGGCTCGGACCCAAGCTTCAAGCAGTCAGCCTCCTCCTAACCCGCAGGTTTAGAAATGTCTCAGGATCTTTTGACTATGTAAAGCATTACGCTTATGTACATTCATGAATGAAAGTTTGTTTATCATGTTTTTAGGCTTTGCCTCATATGGAAGATGTCGAAGTGTTAGACGTTAACGACGAACTTCTCTTATTATGGGCTACCTTCGATGTGTTAAAACTTCACAAACGTCCTCGATTTCTAGTTCCTCGAGATAGTTCTGGAGCAATTACATCCGAAATAAGTAAATATATATTATCTTGTACTAAAGAGGAAGAAAAGAGGTTAACTTGGAAACTTCGTCTTCCGAAGACATTATATGGTCCGAAGACGAAGATGAAGCTCAAATTAAAAGCCTGAAGAACTTGGAAGCTGGGAAAGGAGCCCCGAATGGCTTCGAACTTGGGCCAAGCTTCAACAAGAACAAAAAGACTTTAGAGCTTCGAAGGTAGGTAAAAGAGTTAAACGTAATGTTGTTAGAACTCCCGGTACTGGAACTAGTCGTTCCAACCCTAGCTCTAGAGATCGAAGAGGTCTTCGATTCCTTCTTGGTATAGATACCAATTTTTCCTGATGTAATCATATTTGCTCGAATAATAAATATCGATTTAAAATTGTCTACCTATTTATTAGCCCCTCTTTGGGTGTAAGCAACTTCGAACTGTATTCAAAGATGGTTAGGCACAAAGAAAAACTTTGGAGTACAATTTTGGGGGTTCGGAGCCCCTCTATAATTTAAAGATCTTTTAAAATCTTATAAAATGTCTTCGACTATTTGTAGTCTGAAGAATGGTGACTTAACACCTTATGCTTTTGAAAGAAATCACATGAGATAACTTCCCGGACACTTTAGTGTCTTAGATAATTTGTCACTTTGGACTTCTTAACAGACATTCGAAGCTCATGGCTCAAACCCTGTTTTGTTTTGGCCTCCTTCGGCTCTTTTTTGCGAATTCTGTTAAACCAGTGGTTTGGAATTCGCAGTGGTCTCTTTGGACTCTTTTTACGGATACCTACAAGCCAATGACTTGGGCTCCGCATTATTTGGTCTCCTTCGACTCTTTTCACGGATACCTACAAGTCGGTGGCTTGGGCTCCGCATAATGTGGTCTCTTTGGACTCTTTTTACGGATGTCTTCCAGTCGGTGGCTTGGACTCCGCATTCTGTGGCATTCGGGCTCTTTTACGGATGTCTTCAAGCCGGTGGCTTGGACTCCGGATTATGTCAGCCCACCACTTCGGAAAATATGATTCAAATTAATGACACTTCCCTCTCGGTCAACTCCGCGGTTCCAGTGCGTCCACTCGGAAGCTGGAAGTTTATGAGGGGTAGGCATTATCTGAACCATATGCTTTATTGATTTGAAAAGCGATTACACATGATTACAAGGAGCCCTTATGCGAAGTATCGCTTTAGGTGCTCCGCATGCCACGTATGTGCTAACTCTTCACCTTCCAAATTAGCTAATTTAAAAGAGCCAGGACATCCTGAACGAACAATTAAGTATGGACCTTCCCATTTATTTCCTAATTTTCCTGGCGCTATAATGCTTCGCAAAACGAGATGACCCGGTCTAAGCTCATTGATCTTAACCTTCGGGTCAAACCAAGCCTTCGTCTGCTGGTGATACTTTGATAAATTGGCCACAGCTCGAAGTCTTGTCTCCTCTGTTAAATCTAGTGAAGCTTGTCTTTCTTCTTCAACCTCCGGTTCGGTGCTGCGAAGTGATCCTCCTTTGAGCTCCGTTGGAGTCATAGCTTCATCTTCGAATAGTAATCTGAATGGAGTAAAACCTGTGGACCTTGTTTGCGTAGTCCGAATAGACCATAAAATCTTTGGAAGTTCTTCGGTCCACAGTCCTTTTGCTAATCCTACTATCCTTCGATTTAGCCCTGACAAAATATTTCCATTAGCTCTTTCTACAGCTCCATTAGACTGAGGATGCCTTACTGCAGCAAAACATAACTGAATGCCTAGATCTTCGCAGAACTTTCTGAAGGGTTCTGCATCGAACTGTGTTCCATTATCAACCGTGAGTTGTCTAGGCACTCCGAACCGGCAAATGATACTTTTCCAAAAGAATTTCTGTACATTGTTCGAAGTGATAGCTGTTAAGGGCTCTGCTTCTACTCACTTAGAAAAATATTCAATAGCTACCACTGCGAACTTTAAATTTCCCTTAGCTGCTGGAAAGGGACCAATCAAATCCATACCCCATCTGGCCATAGGCCATACCGGAGCAATAACTTGAAGAGCTGTTGGTGGGCGATGACTCCGTCGACCCATCCACTGACATCCTTGACAAGTGCGGACCAAGCTCTCCGCATCAGCTGTTATTGTAGGCCAATAAAGCCCCTGGCGAAGTGTTTTTCCTGCCAAAGCTCGAGGGGCCAAATGGCTACCGCAAAGTCCTTCATGGATTTCTCGAAGAATTTCTTGACCTTCGGCTTGAGATATACATCGGAGTAGAGGGGAACATACTCCGGCCTTGTATAAAATACCGTTGATTATTTGATAATTCCTAGCCCTGAGTTTCAATCTTGAGAACTGTGGCTCTTCAAACGAATTTGCTCCTCCTTGCAAAAGTTCCATGATCGAATTTCTCCAATCTGTACTTGGAATGCAAAGAATCTCTGCGGAGGGAATTTGTGGCACCGAAGGTGTACTGAACTCTTCATAAAAAGCTTCTTCTGGTATATCCATAGCTCCGGCTGCAGCTTTTGCTAAGATGTCCGCTTGCACATTTTTTGTTCTTGGTATACTCCGAATTGAAATACCCTTGAATTGTGCTTTGATTTTACGGATTTCTTCTAAGTACTTTGAAAGTTGTGGATGCCGAACTTGAAAGCTTTTATCTACGTGCCCTGCTACTATTTGAGAATCTGTCTTTATAACAACTCTTGTAGCCCCTAGAGCACGTGCTTTTCAGAGTCCCAGTAAAATCCCTTCATACTCTGCTATATTATTGGTAGATTTAAAGTTGAGTCTTGCAGAGTACATTGCTCTTTGCCCTGAAGGCGAAATTAAAACTGCTCCGACACCTGCTCCGGATGCTTGGAAAGCCCCATCAGAAAAAACAGTCCAAATTCCTTCACTTGACTTCTCCGGAACCAACGTTACAGGGGGAGTCCATTCTGCTACAAAATCTGCTAAGACTTGCGATTTGATTGCTGTCCTTGCTAGAAAGGATATGCCGAAGGGTGCTAGCTCAACTGCCCACTTTCCAATTCTTCCAGTGGAATCTTTACTTCGGAGCATATCTCCCAAAGGATACGAAGTTGGTACAATTACATTATGAGCTAAAAAATAATGCCTTAGCTTCCTCGAAGCCATTATCAGAGCATAAACGAATTTCTCAAGCTCGGAATATCTTGTTTTTGCTCCGGACAATGCTTCGGACACAAAGTAAACTGGATTTTGTACCAACTTCCCGCTGACATCAATCTCTCTGACAAGAACTGCACTGAGAGCAGAGCCAGTAGCCGCAAGGTAAAGGAGTAGGGTTTCATCCGCAGTAGGCACCGTGAGTGTAGCAAGATTACTGAGATACTCTTTAATATCTTCGAAGCTTTTCTGACACTCCGGTGTCCATGCAAAATCTTCGGACCCTTTCAATGCTTTGAAAATAGGCAAACTTCTCTCTGCAGACCTTGCCAGAAATCTGCTAAGTGCTGCTAGACAACCTGTCAGCTTTTGCACTTGCTTGAAATTTTCCGGAGGAGCCATCTTCTGAAGTGCAGTTATTTGAGTAGGGCTAGCTTCAATCCCTCTGCTTGAAACTAAATACCCTAACAACTTCCCAGCCTTAGCTTTGAAAATACATTTCTCGGGGTTAAGACGAATCCCACATGCCTGAAGGCTATTAAATGTTTCTGCTAAGTCTAGGCTATGTTGGTGCTTTAAAGCACTCTTTATTACAATATCATCCATATAGGCCTCCACATTGCGACCTAATTGATGACCTAGAGCCTTAGCAACTAACCTCGAAAAAGTAGCCCCGGCATTTCTTAAGCCAAAAGGCATTCTTACATAACAGAAGACTCCCGAGGGAGTTACGAAGCTTGTCTTGATCTCATCTTCGCGTTTCAACCATATTTGATGATAACCGGAATACGCGTCAAGGAAGCTTAATAACTCCGAACCTGCAGTGGAGTCGACCAGTTGATCAATTCGGGGCATGGGGTAGGGGTCACGAGGGCATGCTTTATTCAAGGATGTGAAATCAATGCACATGCGCCACTTCCTGGAGGATTTCTTCTTGACGAAGACTGGGTTGGCTAACCATTCTGTGTGAGTCACTTCTCTGATAATCCCAGCCTTCAACAATTTTTCAACTTCGTCTTTTGCAAGAACAGCTCTTTCTGCAGACATTTTTCGGAGTCCTTGCCGAACAGGCCGGGCCTTCGGGTTTACAAGTAAACTATGCTCAATAATATCCCGATTGACTCCGGTGATGTCTTCATCAGACCAAGCAAAGACATCTAAATTATCTTTCACTACTTTTTCCAAGGAGGTAGCAACTTCTGGTGGTAAATCTTTACCAAATTGAAATGCATATTCTTTACCATCTTTAACAATAATCTTCGTTACAATTTCTCCTTCAGGACTTGGTCTTGGGAAGGATTTCTTCGAAGATTCGGAAGGAGCTAAAAAATTTTCTTGATTATCTTGCACGTTATTTACTTGTCTTGGATCAAGAGGAGGGCCGTGACCATATTCCGCTCTTCGGGCGGTAGCTTGATCTCCGAAGATAGTGAGCACTCCTGCTTGCGTGGGCATATTCATGCACAAGTAATTGTGATGTGCCACAGCTCCGAACTGATTTAACATGCCTCTTTCGAAGATGATGTTGTAGGCATACGGAGCATCTACAACGTCGAAGATTACTTCCTCTGTTCTGGCTAACAGTCCTTCTCCGAAGGTAACTTCCAGGCCAATTTGGCCGAGTGCATCAAGCGGAGGTCCTGCGAAGCCTTGCAAAGGACGAGCCGCTAGAAGAAGGTGTTTTCTGGAGATACACAATTGATCGAAGGCTTGAACAAAAATAATGTCTGCCGAACTCCCTCCGTCAATTAACACTCTTCGAACCTCAGTTCCTGCGATGTCGGCAGTAATGACAAGTGGATCTGCATGTGGAAATTTAATGCCATCTACATCCTCTGTAGAAAAAGATATTGGCATATGGAACCATTCAGGCATAGCAGCTGTAGATGACGAAGTTCCAATGTGCCCCACTTCTCTAACATACTCTCTTCTCTGCCTTTTTGACATGCTTCTCAGAGTACCTCCTTTGGAGATGGGGAGGACTACTCTTTTTCCTCGGTCTTGCCCTTCTTCTTGCTTCGGGGGTGGCATAACCACCGGAGGGCGTCTTGCAGCTTCGAAGTTTTCTATCCGCGCCACAGCCTGGACAGGCTCCTGGCGCACTTCAACTGGAACTCGGTCAGTAGTACCTCGACCCGAAGTTCTTTCTAGATATTCTCCTCTCAGAGTAAGTATAGTCTTGCAAGTATCAGTTGCGTGGCTTCGGTTTTCACCATGAATACAGCAGAAAAGGGTCTGGCCTTTGCCAGCCGGTTTCCCTGGAGGCCTCCAGCCGCTGACCTTGTTTCCCGAAGGTTGTGGAGCTCTTTGGGCGAACTTTTGCGGGGGTGCAATGTTCAAGACTTCTGAACGAGGATGCTTTTGCCCCCTTCTACTATCATGCTGAACTTCGAAGACAGGTTCCCGCGGCTGTGCCGAAGTTTTTACTTCCAATTTTACTTCCTGCAATACGGACGGAGTAGCTGCAGTTCTTCGAAGCCAGCCTTCTTCCGACCTCGCATATTCTTCAAAGTATGACATCAACTGAGAAACAGAAGATATGCTTTTCCGGTGAAGTTTATCAAGGAGGCCTGAATGAATGACTCCCTCTCGAGCTGCGTCAACTACCGAAGATGTACTCAACCCTCGGATCTGCGACTTCGTATGAGCGAAGTGCTTGAAATATTGCCTCAATGTCTCTCCAGGGAGTTGCTTCACTTGGAAAAGACTTCCCGTCGACATTGGAGGCACGAAGGTGCCTTGGAAATTGCTTACAAACTTCTTCTTCAGCTGAGCCCATGAATTAATTGATCCTGGCTTCAAGGACCAGAACCACCTCAATGCCACTCCTTGAAGAGCTAAGGGAAAGCACTTTGCCATGGTGTCCCGAACTCCTCCACTAGCTTCAATTGCTAGGGCATAAGAATGGACAAATTCTCCAGGATCCTCATCTCCGGCATACTTGCAAAGCTTCAAAGTCTTAAACTTCGGATCGAAGTGAACTTTTTGCAATTCAGGATGTAACGGAGATTCGGTATCAAAGGAGGCGTTCTCCGGGGCTTCAGGATAGATAGGTTCATCGTCTTCAGGTACTTCCGGAATAACAGGGATGGCTTGAGAGCGAAGTCTATTTGCAGCTTCTTGCCGCCATCTCGCTACTTCAGCTTGGAGACTGGCCATTTGAGTGGCCATATCACCAAGATTGTCTTCATCTCCTCCGGAAGGATCTTCCGGGTCTTGAGAACTGTAAGGATCAGTTCGGAGTGGAACTTGAGGTGGAAGAGGAACTCCGGGTGGTCGAAGTATAGATGGAGTTGGCGGAGGAACTCCGTGTGCTCGAGGAATGGGAACCCCTTCCGGAGTTTGAGGTGGAGGAAACGTCGAAGGTCCTCCGGCCTCAACAGTGTCAGGAGGTGCCTCTCCGGAGGTCCGAGGGGACCTCCGAACAGGGTTACGAGTTGCGCTCCGCTTAGGAGGCATGATGTAAGAAGTTGGTAGAGAACGAAGTTTCTTGGACTAGGGTCCCCACGGACGGCGCCAATTGTTGGCGTAAAAGATTACGCTAACAGGTTTCTGAAGATTAGAAACTAACAAACAAAGTATTTGCGAAGTGAACTATTCTAAGCCTCCGAAAGGATAATAACTTAGAATAGTTCGAATGTGTGTATTGAATAACTTGTATTCGGTCCCTATTACAGGGTAAAACTGGGGGTATTTATAGGCCCAAACATTAAGGAAAAGACCTTCTTACCCCTCTATTACAACCGACATAGTGGAAACTATTCGGTACCCCTAATAGGGCTAAAATGGTAAAAGACTAATCTAATGAGAAAGAAGATAAGTCTTCCATCTTAGCTGGCAAATAAGTTCCTGGAAGAGTTTAACTTCGAAGATGTACTTCGAAGTAGAGCCTGTCATCATGCTTTGAACTTTACTCAATGTAACTCCGAAGGTATATGCTGGAAGTCTTCGGCTTAATCACTAGTCTTTATCTTGTCACTACAATAACCCTGAAGACGGAATATTTTCCCCCAACACTCGTCTACTCCAAGACCAAGGAAGAACACGAGACCCACCTCCGTCTGACCGTCGGAAAGCTAAGGGAACAGTAACTATACGCCAAATACAGCAAGTGCGAGTTTTGGTCGTTTGAGGTGAAGATCCTCGGTCATGTCATATCTGCCGGAGGAATAGCTGTGGACCCAACCACCGTGGAAGCAGTGACCAACTGGCTGCAGCCCACGAACGTGACCGAGATCCGGAGTTTTCTTGGATTGGCTGGATACTACCGCCGGTTCATCGAGAATTTTTCGAAGATAGCCAAGCCTATGACCAGGCTATTGCAGAAGGAAGTAAAATTTGAATGGACCACAGATTGTGAAGAATCCTTCCAAACTCTTAAGAAGAAGCTCATGTCAGCCCCAATTCTGACCCTGCTAGACATCTGGAAGGACTTCCACGTCTACTGTGATGCCTCTCATCAAGGATTGGGATGTGTCTTAATGCAGGATGGGAAGGTGATATCCTACGCCTCCCGACAACTGAGACCGCATGAGCTGAACTACCCGACCCACGACCTGGAATTGGCAGCCGTGGTTCATGCCTTGAAGCTATGGAGACATTACCTTGTGGGAAATCTATGTGAGGTCTTCACCGACCACAAGAGCCTCAAGTATATATTCACCCAACCGGACCTGAATCTCAAGACGAGGAGATGGTTGGAACTGATCAAAGATTACGACTTGGGCATCCATTATCATCCAGGCAAGGTCAATGTGGTGGCAGATGCCCTTAGTCGAAAAGGGTACTGCAATGTCATCATGATACAGGACCAGGCCCCTTTGCTATATAAGGAGATGGAAAGACTAAATTTAGGGATCACCACCCAAGCGTACCTCGCTGCTTTGGAGTCTAGACATGTCTTGATAGACCAGATCCGAGAAAAGCAGAAGGAAGACCCGGACATCTTAGAGATCCAACAGAACATACGAAAGGGTAAAGCCCCCGGATTCTCCGAGGATGAGCATGGTACCATCTGGTTCAGAAATCGGATATGCGTACCTGACAAGCCTGAGTTGAAGACTCTCATCCTTCATGAAGCTCACGACACTCTATACTCCATCAATCCCGGGAGTACAAAGATGTATCAAGACCTAAAGGAGAAATATTGGTGGGTCAGCATGAAGAGGGAGATAGCTGAGTATGTGGCCAAGTGCAACACATGCCGGTGAGTCAAAGCAGAACACCAAAGACCTGCTGGACTGTTGCAACCCCTCAAGGTCCCCGAATGGAAGTGGGAAGAGATAGGAATGGACTTCATCACGGGACTACCTAGGACCCAAGACGGCCATGATTCTATCTGGGTGATCGTCGACCGACTCACCAAGGCGGCTCACTTCATCCCCGTCAAGACAACTTACACCGTCGCCAAGTTGGCTGAGTTGTATATGACCCGGATCTTGTGCCTGCATGGAGTTCCAAAGAAGATTGTATCTGACCGTGGGAGTCAGTTTACCTCTAAGTTTTGGAAGAACCTTCAAGAGGAACTCGGCACCCGGCTGAACTTTAGCACTGCCTATCATCCACAGACCGATGGTCAAACCGAAAGGGTTAACCAGATATTGGAGGATATGCTTAGAGCTTGCGCTCTAGACTTTGGTGGAATGTGGGACAAGAACTTGCCCTATGCGGAGTTCTCCTACAACAACAGTTATCAAGTTAGCCTGCAGATGTCCCCGTTCGAAGAACTTTATGGGCGTAAGTGCAGAACGTCGTTACTTTGGGATCAGACTAGAGAGTCACAACTGTTTGGGACAGATATACTAAGAGAAGCCGAAGAGAAGGTCAAGATCATCAGGGACAGATTGAAGATAGCCCAGTCCCGACAAAAGAGCTACGCCGATAACCGACGAAGAGACCTAACCTTTGAGGAGGGTGATTATGTCTATCTCCGTGTCACTCCCCTCTGTGGCACTCAAAGGTTCAACATGAGAGGCAAGCTAGCACCCCGCTATGTCAGACCTTTTCAGATCCTCCGATGGCAAGGAGAAGTGGCATATCAACTAGAACTGCCTCCATCCTTGGAAGGAGACCATGATGTGTTCCACGTCTCCCAGCTGAAGAAGTATCTTCGTGTGCCCGCCGAACAGGCCGATCTCCAACAACTCAACGTCCAAGAGGATTTGACCTACATCGAGAAACCCGTCAAGATTCTGGAAACTAAGGAAAGAGTAACCAGAAGCCGTGTGGTTCGCTTCTGCAAGGTTCAGTGGGACAACCACCCCGTCGAAGAAGCCACATGGGAAAAAGAAGACGAGTTGAAAACCCAATACCCCGAGTTATTCGAGTAGTGTTTCAATCTCAAGGACGAGATTCTTTGTAAGGGGGATAGGTTTGTAACACCCCAAATTTTCAAAGAAATAAAAATATCATTTTATATATTTTTCTAGGATTGATTATTTTGGAAATACCTTTAATGCCCTCCTTAATTTTTTTGATCTAGAACCTAGATGAAATAACCACACCAGAGGCTAGAAAATTTTGTATGAGTTCCCAAGACCAAAAGATATTTTTGAGAATTTTTACAAATTTTTATCACCCTTGGAAGTAGCCCAAATATTTTAAATCAATTTCTATAATTATTTTTATTCAAAAAAGCATTGAAACAGTAACAGGCCCTCCCCCTCCCTTTCTCTCTCTCTCCCGGCCGGCCTAGCCCACTCCTCCCCGCGCACCCCGACTGACCAGTGGACCCCGCCCGTCAGTGATCCCCCCTCTCCGTGCGCGCGTACCCGACACCTCGGTCCCACCTGTCAGCGCCATTTCACTCTTAGCCGACCCCGACCCACCCATTAGCCGCCACACCCGCTCGCTCGCGCCCACTGCCCGATGTCCCCCACCTATTGGATCCGTCTTCCCCGCAAGATCTGCCCCCAAATCCCCCCCCCCCTCACCGGCCAGAACCCTAATCCGCCTTGGATCTACCTCGCCGGCCCCTCCCCCATTAATTCGACGCCATTAAATGGTCCCCCGCGCTCGGCCGACCGTTTCCCCTTTATTTCACGCGTCGTTGAAGAGAGGTTTTACTCTCGGCCTCCCCCGATTGCAACCCCTCTGTCCCCGCCGACGACTCTATTTAAACCCCCGGCCACTCCCTCGTCTAGCCCGCATGCCCGAACGCATTTAGAACGAACCAGAGCGCCTCAATTCAGTTTTTAACACCTCACCGTCGTCCGCACTCCGGTCACTGCTCACCGTCACCGGTGACCTCCTCCGCCCTAGGAGACCGCACCTCCATGACCGCCAGGACCTCACCAACCTCGGCCACCACTCCGTCGTTTATGAACCCCGTCGGAACACCACCGTCGACGAGGACCCGAACGTCTTCGCCGCCTTCGCTCGTCTCCGGCCACACCCCATCTACCTCGGACCACCGCAACGGTACCCCCGTGTTCCCCTTAATGCCCTCTTTTCATTTCTAGGCTTAGCAAGGGCCGCCGTCGCTTGCCGTGGCCTCTGGCCCGCTCGTCGGGGCCGGAGAAGACGACCGGCATGGGTCGAGTACCCGTGCCGTGTTGGATTCAATCGCGACCGTGCGATCTGGATCCGACGATGGCGATTAAATCCCTCGTGCAGTTTAATCGGATCCGTTAGATCTCGGCGAAGCTTTACATTTTAATCTGAGCCGTTCGCTAGAATTTAAATCCCGTGTCGCATCTAGACCGCACGATGCATACCGGTTCGACGTTTTAATCTCAGTCGTCCACATTAACTTAACACCTCTGCCTCGTCCTCGCGCGTTGGATATGGATCCAACGGTCCAGGATGGGCCGGACCACGCGCACAGTGTGCGGGTTCACGGTGGATCTGGTTTACCGTGGATCGACGCCTATTTTTGAATTTAAATTAATTTCTAGAAATAGTTTTAAACTTATAAAATTCATATCTGGCGCATTTGACCTCCAAAAATTACCATTTCAATTCCAGAAAATTCATAATTTTATTCTCTTCATGTTAATACAATAAAAATAGTATGTTTACATGTAATATTTCAGGCTTATTTAATAAAGTATTCAAATGCTCTTTAGAATAAATTACAAATTTAATTATTTAGATCTCAGTAAAATTTATCTTTATTCTTTTCCTGTTAGTAGAATGAAACCACTAAGTTTCCTCTGGACCTCTTATTTTAAATTAGTTAGAAAACTTAAAATAAGATTGTTCACACTTAAAATCTCATTTATAAAGAACCATATTTCATTATAGTTCATTTTTAAATATTCATAAAATGAATTTCAGAAACCTAACAACTTTATTTTCCTTAAGTTAACCCAATAAAAACATATATGCTTGTTGTGTGATTTTGTATTGTTTATTGAGTGTTATGTTTACTATTCATGTTAAAAAGACTACGACGCCGCCGAGGAGCCGGAATATTACTCGGAAGTTCCCCCGTCGCCTTTCGCTGAACAAGGCAAGTAACCAAACCAATCTTTTGAGTATATTGAACCCATGTTTTACTAAACTATTGCTAAAACACATAGGATATACATGCATTAGTCAAATGAAACCCTTACAATATATTTATTAGGATCCCCCGACCCTGATGTGCAACCCAAGCCATGCTATCTAGCCTAAACTCCTTGTCACCATATGATTAGTATTATTAGCTAGTGTCCAATGTATTGACATGATTGCTATAGGATTAAAAATGAGTCGTAGAAACTTGGTTCTACTATATGATCCCCCGATATCCTTATCCTTGGAATTCTGTTGGTGATAGAGTTTTGGTTGTGAGTGTATGCATGGTGGGTTTCGGGTGCAAGCTAGGGCATTGGTCGGTAGCACCCGGGGCACTATAAGGACCGGTCTGCGGGATCCGTTGCAATACACTTCCATACTAACCACATGTCTAATGGGTAAGTGCTAACTAAGGTATGGAGTGTTCCAAACCGAGGCCACCACTTGGAGATGGGTCAAGCATTACCTGTGGGTGGCTTGTACCGACGTGGCGCAAAAGGGGGTGTGACGTTAGCCGAGATGCGGCCAGCGCGCCGGCGAAACCTACAGCGGGTGGTTATCGCTTGGAGCATTTCATGCCAAGGTTTTGGCACGAGTTCCCGTGGTATGGGTCATTTTGTTACACTTTAGTGTTTGGGATGAGTGTGTACGTTGTGGGTACAGTGTACACCTCTGATCAGAGTCATAAATCTTTTCGAAAAGTCGAGCACATGGTCAAGGGCGGGTTGTGTGACATCCCACAGTTAGTTTACTTTTAATATATATGTGCAGGATGGTTTGACATATAAGGACTGTTGCGCGAGGAGGGAAAACATACTCCTCGAGTTAGATGGGGAAAACATACTCCGCGAGGATGGTTTGACTACACTGTTGGGGGAAAATATCCCATCTTCGGGGTTATTGCCGTAACAGCACAAAGGCAGATAATGGATTCGAAGGTTTCCAGACGTCCATCTTCGAAGATACCCTGAGTCAAGCTCGAAGTACGAAGATAGGCATTGGTTCGGAGTACATCTTCGAACTAAGGCTTTTTGAGATCTTTATTGCCAGCTAAGATGGAAGATTTATCTTTTATATTATTAGATTAGTCTTTTACCATTTTAGCCCTATCAAGGGTACCGAATAGTTTCCACTATGTCGGTTGTAATAGAGGGGTAAATAGGTATTTTCCTTAATATTTGGGCCTATAAATACCCCCCATTTCACCTTGTAATAGGGACCGAATACAAGTTATTCAATACACACATTCGAACTATTCTAAAGTTGTTATCCTTTCGGAGGCTTAGAATAGTTCTCTTCGCAAACACTTCGTTTGTTAGTTTCTAATCTACAGAAACCTGTTAGCGTAATCTTTTACGCCAACAGTTGGCGCCGTCCGTGGGGAACCTAGTCCAAAAAACTCCGTTCTCTACCAACTTACATCATGCCTCCTAAGCGGAGCGCGCCTCGTAACCCTGTTCGGAGGTCCTCTCGGATCTCCGGAGAGGCACCATCCGACACGGTTGAAGTCGGAGGGCCTTCGACATTCCCTCCACCTCAAACTCCGGAAGGAGTTTCCATCCCTCGAACATACGGAGCTTCTCCGCCAAATCCTTCCATACTTCGACCACCTGGAATCCCTCTTCCACCCTCCATCCCACTTCGAACTGATCCTACTAGTTCTCAAGACCCGGAAGATCCTTCCGGAGGAGATGAAGATAATCTTGGAGATATGGCCACTCAAATGGCCAACCTTCAAGCTGAAGTAGCAAGATGGCGGCAAGAAGCTGCGAACAGGCTTCGCTCTCAAGCCATCCAAGCTATCCCAGAAGTGCCCGAAGATGACGAACTCGTTTATCACGAAGCCCCAGAGAACGCCTCCTTCGATAATGAATCTCCGCTGCATCCTGAGCTGCAGAAAGTTCGCTTTGATCCGAAGTTTAAGACTTCGAAGCTCTGTAAGTATGCTGGAGATGAAGATCCCGGAGAGTTTGTTCGTTCTTATGCCCTAGCAATTGAAGCTAGCGGAGGAGTTCGAGACACCATGGCAAAGTGTTTCCCTTTAGCTCTTCAAGGAGTGGCATTAAGGTGGTTCTGGTCTTTGAAGCCAGGATCCATTAATTCATGGGGGCAGCTGAAGAAGAAGTTTGTAAGCAATTTTCAAGGCACCTTCGTACCTCCAATGTCAACGGGAAGCCTTTTCCAGGTTAAGCAGCTCCCTGGAGAGACATTGAGGCAATATTTCAAGCGCTTCGCTCATACGAAGTCGCAGATCCGTGGGTTGTCTGCATCTTCGGTAGTTGATGTAGCTCGAGAAGGTGTCACTCATCAAGGCCTCTTGGATAAGCTCCATCAGAAAAGCATATCCTCGGTTTGTCAGCTGATGTCATACTTCGAGGAGTATGCAAGTTTGGAAGAGGGTTGGCTTCGAAGAACTGCAGCTACTTCATCCATATTGCAAGAAGTTAAAGTAGAAGTAAAAACTTCGGCACAGCCGCAAGAACCAGTCTTCGAAGTTCAACATGATCGGAGAAGGGGGCAAAAGCACCCTCGTTCTGAAGTCTTGAATATTGCACCCCCACAGAAGTTTACACAGAGAGCTCCACAGTCTTCGGGGAACAAGGTCAACGGCTGGAGGCCGCCAGGGAAAACGGCTGGCCAAGGCCAAACCCTTTTCTACTGCATCCACGGTGAAAATCGAAGCCATGCAACTGATACTTGCAAGGCTATACTTACTCTAAGAGGAGAGTATCTAGAAAGAACTTCGGGTCGAGGTACTACCGACCGAGTTCCAGCTGCAGCGCGCCCAGAGCCGGTCCAGGCTGTGGCGCGGATAGAAAACTTTGATGCCGCAAGACACCCTCCAGTGGCCAATGTTATGCCACCTCCGAAGCAAGAGGAAGGGCAAGACCGAGGGAAAATAGTAGTCCTCCCCATCTCCAGAGGAGGTACCCTCGGAAGCATGTCAAAAAGACAGCGAAGAGACTACGTCAGAGAAGTAGGCCATATTGGGACTTCGTCGTCTGCAGCTGCTATGCCGGAGTGGTCTCATGTACCGATCTCCTTTTCTGCGGAGGATGCAGCTGGCATTAAGTTCCCGCATGCAGACCCACTTGTTATCACTGCTGATATTGCGGGCACTGAAGTTCGAAGGGTATTGATTGACGGAGGTAGTTCGGCAGACATCATTTTTGTTCAAGCCTTCGATCAATTGTGCATCTCCAGAAAGCATCTCCTTCCAGCGGCTCGTCCTTTGCAAGGCTTCGTAGGACCTCCGCTTGATGCACTTGGCCAAATAGGTCTGGAAGTTACCTTCGGAGAAGGTTTGTTGGCCCGAACTGAGGAAGTAATCTTCGATGTTGTAGATGCCCCGTATGCTTACAACGTCATTTTCGGAAGAGGCATGCTAAACCAGTTCGGAGCTGTGGCGCATCACAATTATTTGTGCATGAAGATGCCCACACAAGCAGGAGTCCTTACTATCTTCGGAGATCAAGCTATCGCCCGGAGAGCGGAATATGGTCATGGCCCCCCACTTGATCCAAGACAAGTAAACAATGTGCAAGATAATCAAGAAATTTTTTCAGCCCCTTCCGAAGCTTCAAAGAAATCCTTTCCGAGACTAAGTCCTGAAGGAGAGATTGCAGCGAAGGTCATTGTTAAAGATGGTAAAGAATATACATTTCAATTTGGTAAAGATTTACCTCCAGAAGTTGCAACCTCCTTGGAAAAGGTGGTGGAAGAGAATTTAGATGTCTTCGCTTGGTCTGACGAAGATATCACCGGAGTCGATCGGGATATCATTGAACATAGTTTACTTGTAAACCCGAAGGCCCGTCCTGTTCGGCAAGGACTCCGAAAAATTTCTGCAGAAAGAGCTGCTCTAGCAAAAGACGAAGTTGAGAAATTGTTGAAGGCTGGGATTATCAGAGAAGTGGCTCACACAGAATGGTTAGCCAACCCAGTCTTCGTCAGAAAGAAGTCTTCCGGAAAGTGGCGCATGTGCATCGATTTCACATCCTTGAATAAAGCATGCCCTCGTGACCCCTACCCCATGCCCCAAATTGATCAGTTGGTCGACTCCACCGCAGGTTCGGAGTTATTAAGCTTCCTTGACGTGTATTCTGGTTATCATCAAATATGGTTGAAGCGCGAAGATGAGATCAAGACAAGCTTTGTAACTCCTTCGGGAGTCTTTTGTTATGTAAGAATGCCCTTTGGCTTAAGAAATGCCGGGGCTACTTTTTCGAGGTTAGTTGCTAAGGCTCTAGGTCATCAATTAGGTCGCAATGTGGAGGCCTATATGGATGATATTGTAATAAAGAGTGCTTTAAAGCACCAACATAGCCTAGACTTAGCAGAAACATTCAATAGCCTTCGGGCATGTGGGATCCGTCTTAACCCCGAAAAATGTATCTTTGGAGCTAAGGCTGGAAAGTTGTTAGGGTATTTAGTTTCAAGCAGGGGGATTGAAGCTAGCCCTACTCAAATAACTGCGCTACAAAAGATGGCTCCTCCGGAGAATTTAAAGCAAGTGCAAAAGCTGACTGGGCGTCTGGCAGCACTTAGCAGGTTTTTATCAAGGTCTGCGGAGAGAAGCATGCCTATATTTAAAGCATTGAAAAGGTCCGAAGATTTTGCATGGACACCGGAGTGTCAGAAAAGCTTCGAAGATATTAAAGAGTATCTCAGTAATCTTGCTACACTCACGGTGCCTACTGCGGACGAAACCCTACTCCTTTACCTTGCAGCTACAGGTTTTGCTGTCAGTGCAGTCCTTGTCAGAGAAGTGGATTTCAATGGGAAGTTGGTCCAAAATCCTGTTTATTTTGTATCCGAAGCATTATCAGGAGCGAAGACAAGATACTCCGAACTCGAGAAGTTCGTTTATGCTCTGATAATGGCTTCGAGGAAATTAAGACATTATTTTTTGGCACACAATGTAATTGTACCAACTTCGTATCCTTTGGGAGATATGCTTCGAAGTAAGGATTCCACTGGAAGGATTGGGAAGTGGGCAGTTGAGCTAGCACACTTCGGCATATCTTTCCTGGCAAGGACAGCAATCAAATCGCAAGTTTTAGCAGATTTTGTAGCAGAATGGACTCCACTTGCAAATTTGGTTCCGGAGAAGTCAAGTGACGAAGTTTAGACTGTTTATTCCGATGGGGCTTTCCAAGCATCCGGAGTAGGCATTGGAGCAGTATTAATTTCGCCTTCAGGGCAAAGAGCAATGTACTCCGCAAGACTCAACTTTAAGTCTACCAATAATATAGCGGAGTATGAAGGGATTTTATTGGGACTCCGAAAAGCACGTGCTCTAGGGGCTACAAGAATTATTATAAAGACAGATTCTCAGATAGTAGCAGGGCACATAGATAAAAGTTTCCAGGTTCGGCATCCACAGCTTGCAAAGTACTTAGAAGAAATCCGTAAAATCGAAGCACACTTCAAGGGTATTTCCATTCGGAGTATACCAAGAGCAAAAATGTGCAAGCGGACATCTTAGCAAAAGCTGCAGCCGGAGCTGTGGATGTACCAGAAGAATCTTTCTATGAGGAGCTCAGTACACCTTCGGTGCCACAAATTCCCTCTGCAGAGATTCTTTATATTCCTAGTGCAGATTGGAAAAATTCGATCATGGAACTTTTACAGGGAGGAACAAATTTGCCCGAAGATCCACAGCTGTCAAGATTGAAGCTTAGAGCTGGAAATTATCAAATAATCAATGGTATTTTATACAAGGCCGGAGTATGTTCCCCTCTACTCCGATGTATATCTCAAGCCGAAGGTCAAGAAATTCTTCGAGAAATTCATGAAGGCCTTTGTGGTAGCCATTTAGCCCCTCGAGCTTTGGCAGGAAAAACACTTCGCTAGGGGCTTTATTGGCCTACAATAACAGCTGAGGCGGAGAGCTTAGTCCGCACTTGTCAAGGATGCCAGTGGATGGGTCGACGAAGTCATTGCCCACCAACAGCTCTTCAAGTTATTGCTCCGGTATGGCCTATGGCCAGATGGGGTATGGATTTAATTGGTCCCTTTCCAGTAGCCAAGGGAAATCTGAAGTTCGCAGTGGTAGCTATTGAATATTTTTCTAAGTGGGTGGAAGCAGAGCCCTTAACGGCTATCACTTCGAACAATGCACAGAAATTCTTCTAGAAGAATATCATTTGCCGGTTCGGAGTGCCTAGACAACTCACAGTTGATAATGGAACACAGTTCGATGCAGAACCTTTCAGGAAGTTTTGCGAAGATCTAGGCATTCAGTTATGTTTTGCTGCAGTGAGGCATCCTCAGTCTAATGGAGCCGTAGAAAGAGCTAATGGAAATATTTTGTCAGGGCTAAATTGAAGGATAGTAGGACTAGCAAAAGGACTTTGGACCGAAGAGCTCCCGAAGATTCTGTGGTCCATTCGGACTATGCAAACAAGGTCCACAGGTTTCACTCCATTCAGACTACTATTTGGAGATGAAGCTATGACTCCAATGGAGCTTAAAGGAGGATCACTTCGCAGCACCGAACCGGAGATTGAAGAAGAAAGACAAGCTTCGCTAGATTTATCAGAAGAAACAAGACTTCGAGCTGTGGCAAATTTATCAAAGTATCATCAGCAGACGAAGGCTTGGTTTGACCCAAAGGTTAAGCTCAATGAACTAAGACCGGGTCATCTTGTTCTACGAAGCATTATAGCGCCAGGGAAGTTAGGAAATAAATGGGAAGGTCCATATCTAATTGTTCGTTCAGGACGCCCTGGCTCTTTTAAGTTAGCTAATTTAGAAGGTGAAGAGTTAGCACATACTTGGCATGCGGAGCACCTAAAGCGATACTTCGCATAAGGGCTCCTTTTAATTCACTTGTAATCATCTTCTGAATTAATAAAGCATATGGTCCAGATAATGCCTTCCCCTCATAGACTTCCAGCTTCCGAGTGGACACACTGGAACCGCGGGTTGACCGAGAGGGAAGTGTCATGAAGCTGAATCGTATTTTCGGACTTCGAACCATTGGTTCGAAGCTTCCGACGTGGGGGCTGACATAATCCGGAGTCCAAGCCACCGGCTTGTAGGCATCCGTAAAAGAGCCCAAAACCACATCATACGGAGTCCAAGCCATTGGCTGGTAGACTTCTGTAAAAAGAGCCGAAGGTGGCCAAAACATGCGGAGTCCAAGCCATTGGCTGGTAGACTTCCGTAAAAAGAGCCGAAGGTGGCCAAAACATGCGAAGTCCAAGCCATTGGCTGGTAGACTTCCGCAAAAAGAGCCGAAGGTGGCCAAAATATACGAAGTCCAAGCCATTGGCTGGTAGACATCCGTAAAAAGAGTCCAAAGAGACCATTACAAACTCCGAACCATTGGTTCGACAGAATTCGCAAAAAAGAGCCAAAGGTGGCTAAAGCAAAATAGAGTTTGAGCCATGAGCTTCGAATGTCTGTTAACATAGTCCAAAGTGACAAATTATCTAAGATACTAAGGTATCTTGAAAGTTATCTCAAGTGATTTCTTTCAAAAAACAAAAGTACTAAGTTACCATTCTTCATACTACAAATAGTCGAAGACATTTTATAAGATTTTAAAAGATCTTTAAATTGCAGAGGGGCTCCGAACCCCCAAAAAATTGTACTCCGAAGTTTTTCTTTGCGCATAACCATCTTTGAATACAGTTCGAAGTTGCTTATACCCAAAGAGGGGCTAGTAAATATGGAGACAATTTTAAATCGGTATTCATTATTCGAACGAATATGTTTACAGATTACATCATGAAAAATTGGTATCTATACCAAGAAGGAATCGAAGACCTCTTTGATCTCTAGAGCTAGGGTTGGAACGACTAGTTCCAGTGCCGGGAGTTCTAACAACTTTGCGTTTAACTCTCTTGCCTTCCTTCGAAGCTCTAAAGTCCTTCTGTTCTTGTTGAAGCTCGGCCCAAGTTCGAAGTCGTTCGGGGCTCCTTTCCCAGCTTCCAAGTTCTTCAGGTTTTTCATTTCGAACTTCATCTTCGTCTTCAGACCATATAACGTCTTCAGAAGACGAAGTGTTCAAGTTAACCTCTTTTTCTTCCTCTTTAATATAAGATAGTATATCTTTGATTACTTCGGGCGCAATTACATCGGAGCTATCTCGAGGAACTAGAAATCGAGGGCGTTTATAAGCTTTTAGAAGATCGAAGGTGGTCCATAATGAGCGAAGTTCGTCGTTAATGTCTAACACTTCGATATCTTCAGTATGAGGCAAAGCCTAAAAATATGATAAACAAATTTTCATTGATAAATGTTCATAAGCATAAAGCTTTACATAACCAAAAATCCTAAGGTATTTCTAAACCTGCGGGTTCGGAGGAGGCTGACTGCTTGAAGCTTGGGTCCGAACTTGCTTCTAGCGTTGACCTTCATCGATCCAAGCCTTGATCGCTGAATGACCTTCGGCTCTCCATGAAGTTTGGAAGGCTCACCAGGCAGCAGCCACACCTTCGGAAGGAGTCATAAGTCGCTCGTCGTCGAAGGTAATTGGGCCCCCTCCTGCGTCCGGAGTTATCGATCGGCCCAGATCTTCGTAGTAGCGAAGTAGGCCGACAGCAGCCACTTGTCCGGAGAGTTCTCCGTATAGAATGCCCGCTGTCTTCATCTGCTTCGCCACTCCTTGGATCCTTTTCAACCGGTGCAGAAGAGAAATGTTATCATCAGAAGGAAGTGTCCCAGTAGTACCGAAGTACTCCAGGACACCTAGCAACTGATTCATAACTTCCACAGCCACCTTTTCGGACTTCAGCTTATCTTCGTTCAGCGCATCCTTCATCGAAGTTACTTCTCCAAGAACCCCAGAAAGTCTAGCCGTTTCAGTGGTCAAAATATTCTTTTGGTTCAACAGCTGGCTAGCTTCCTCTTAGAGTCTGACAAGTTCGGTCCCCGCAGTAGCATGCTCCGCCCGCAATTTTTCAATTTCTGCTCGAAGCACAATTCTTTCTGCTTCGAGCTCTTTATTCGCAGCCTCCAAACCTTGTCTGGCCCTATGCTCCGTTGATACTATATTATCCATTTGAATCACTCGGCTTTCGGAGATGCTAAGATTCTGTTGAAGGATGTTATTTTCCTCCCGAAGACGAGCGATCTCTTCATCATTAGATATATTCGCAGCTCGGGGCAAGACAGTTTGCTGCAAAAAGAAAAAACCATGGTAAATATTTATTCGTAGACGAATTCTATGTTATTTCGTAGATACTTCGTACCTGGTAAGCTGCGCGTTCTATAGCAGCATTAAGCTCCGTCCTGTCCGCCTTGCTCAGAATGGCCACTAAGTTGGTCTCCCCTATGTCGCGGCTAGCTCGATCCAAAGGTTCGAGCAAAGTCCGAAGACCAGTTGTTTGCCCTAAGAAAGGAGCTAGCAGGGGGAGCATACTTATTGCTTGTTGGTCATCTTCGTCCAGCGAAGGGCCGGAGCATTGGCTTGTGGTCTTCGGAGCCCCTGGAGACTGGCCCTCCTCGGAGGATTGGCTCTCGTCTGTTGAATCAGACGTAGTTGATCCGGAACTCGCAGCAGGGAGGGGTTCTATATTCCTTTTGCCTCTTCCAGGTCCCATTTGAGTAGCTCTCTGGGTTGGCTCCGAAGTCGTCGAAGGTCCAAGAATTATTTCTTCCTGGCGGACCTCTTCCATAGGAGTGGACTCTGTAAAAAAAGGGTATTATACATTGTATAAATACAAAAAATAAACATGAAAGAATTTTTCGAAGTCTACCTTCGACATTTTGGAGAGGGGCAATCATCGGACTGTTCGGCAGATCGAAGGCGAGATCTTCGTCCGAATCAGCCGTTAAGTCTTCGACTACAGGAGCATCGTCCTAAGCAGTCCTTGTTGCCTCTTCAAGAATCGAAGCCATAGTAACTTCGACCCCACTTTCATTCACAGGAACTTCGTCCTGAGATATATCTTCCTGAACTGCCGAAGTCCTTGGTTGCTCAAGGTTATCTTGAGACTCCGGCATGTTCGCAGGTACTTCGGCTTGTGCAGTCCTTTGATTTTCATCTTCGTCTATCAGACGCACAAGCAACCTCCCTTCGTCCTCTTGGGAGTTAGAGACTGAAGCCCTTGAGCTCGAAGGTGCAGGATTCGAAGGTGCAGGATTTTTTGGCTTCCGAGCCACCTTCTTCACCGGAGTCTTGGCAGAGCTCGAAGTCCCAGCTTCGGCTTTCCTCTTTTTGGGTCCTTTCTCCGAAGGCACCCAATCCATCAAAGAGGGCGGAACGATTTCCAGCATTCCCCACACTCTGTTAAATCTCTCCCAACTCCCGACCAGCTTGATTCTCCATTCTTTTTCAGTCGGAGTTGGAGCGCCCAAAATCTTCTCCGAAGCCCTTACGATTTGCTCTGAAGTAATAGGGGCTGAAGAAGCTAAAAAATGAATCAAGTTAGTTTTTCTTCGAATGAATATGCATAATACATGTTGTCTTCGAAGTTAGCTGCAGGGCTCGAAGTCGAAGTGATCTTTCGGAGACCGCCTTCCGAATCCTCTTCGAAGATGATAGGCCAGTTGGCCATAAGCGGAGAGATTTGTAACCCAAGGAATTCTTCGGCTAAGTCTCGCATGCTCAACCTCCGACTAATCTTCTGAAGTAGGCTGAGGCGAGCTTTGAGCTGACCTTGGTCCGGTTGCACTAAGGCTTCTTTTCGGAATTGGATTTCTTTCAGGGGTCCGGCCAGAGGATTGCTCGCCCCAACTTCGGCATAAAACCACCTCATGACCTAGTCGGTATACCATCTTGCATTGATGGCTTTAGCAGGAAATTGAAGGGCGTATTCATCCCGAAGCCTGAAGTTAATACTTCCGAAGGCTACTACCACTTTTTCACCTCCGGGGCCTACGAAGGTTTTTGGCTGGCATGAAGCTCTGTGTAGCGCAGCGAAGATCTCTGCCCTCCCCTCACAGCCTTCGGCTCTCAACGCCCATTCGAAGATAGCCAAATGAGCTACTGCGTTCGGAGACAGTTGAGGAAGGGTGACGTGAAATAAATCAAGTACCTCCGCCAAGAAGTCTACTTCTGGAAGGCCTAAACCGGCTTCGAAGACAACCACTTCTCTGGGCCTTGGCGACGGGATGAGTTCTTTTCCAGGCTTGCGGATCATAACTCCGGTGCTAATCCTCCCTTCTACTGCGATTGCCAGTGATTCCCTCTTGCAGGTAGAAGGTCCCAGTTGAAAGGATTGGTCCAAGTACTTCGTTGATGGCGGGCAGAGACCTTGATCATCAGCGTTTTGGGGATTTCTCCCTCCTGCCGCCATGGATGTCGTTGCGGATGTTGGAGGCGCCGTCGCCAGCGCCGTAGCCGCTGTTGCTGTAGCCGCCTGCTACCGAGCCAAAGCCGAAGGGGCTCTAGAACTCTTGGTTTTCGCCATTGCAGTTACTGGGTTACTTTGGGGGAAAAATGGAGGCTAGGACTCAAAGGGCTCAGAAGGTGTTTGTTTGCAAGAGAGCAGTGGAAAGGTAAACAGGAATGTTCTAGGCCCTCTATTTATAGCCTAGACTTTACATTTTTACCGTTAGTCCATGCCGTTTCGCATTCCTGCCCGTTACTTTTCTCCGAAATTAACGCATTCTACGGTTTCCGTTAGAAGAAGAAAGCTAACGGCTATTTCTTCTAAGTCTAAAAGACTTTCGAACTTCCTGAGTCGGTTCTAAGATAGTTCGAAAGTAATTGTCTTAAGACTGATTCGGAGTTTTATATCTTCGTACATTTCAGAGATAAATTAAAATCTAATAACCCCTACGCTTGGTTATTTTTTCTTCCGTATACTGCTCTCCTAACATTATAGGTTTAAACGGAGAAGCGTATTCGAGGGGCTACTGTTGGGGGAAAATATCCCATCTTCGGGGTTATTGCCGTAACAGCACAAAGGCAGATAATGGATTCAAAGGTTTCTAGACGTCCATCTTCGAAGATACCCTGAGTCAAGCTCGAAGTACGAAGATAGGCATTGGTTCGGAGTACATCTTCGAACTAAGGCTTTTTGAGATCTTTATTGCCAGCTAAGATGGAAGATTTATCTTTTATATTATTAGATTAGTCTTTTACCATTTTAGCCCTATCAAGGGTACCGAATAGTTTCCACTATGTCGGTTGTAATAGAGGGGTAAATAGGTCTTTTCCTTACTATTTGGGCCTATAAATACCCCCCATTTCACCCTGTAATAGGGACCGAATACAAGTTATTCAATACACACATTCGAACTATTCTAAGTTGTTGTCCTTTCGGAGGCTTAGAACAGTTCTCTTCGCAAACACTTCGTTTGTTAGTTTCTAATCTACAGAAACATGTTAGTGTAATCTTTTACGCCAACATACACTAAATGCAATAATTGAAAATGTACTTTTCCGCACTTTTAGCCATTATCCTTCCTGTTGGGGGAAAATATCTCATCTTCGGGGTTATTGCCGAAGCAACATAAAGGTAGACAGCGGATTCGAAGGTTCCCAGACGATCATCTTCGAAGATACCCGGAACCAAGTTCGAAGTACGAAGATAGGCATTGGTTCGGAGTACATCTTCGAACTAAGGCTTTTCAAGATCTTTTCTGCCAGCTAAGATGGAAGACTTATCTTCTTTCTCATTAGATTAGTCTTTTACCATTTTAGCCCTATTAAGGGAACCGAATAGTTTCCACTATGTCGGTTGTAATAGAGGGGTAAATAGGTCTTTTCCTTAATTTTTGGGCCTATAAATACCCCCCATTTCACCCTGTAATAGGGACCGAATACAAGTTATTCAATACACACATTCGAACTATTCTAAGTTATTATCCTTTCGGAGGCTTAGAACAGTTTGCTTCACAAACACTTCAGAAACCTGTTAGCGTAATCTTTTACGCCAACACTTCCTTTGTTATTATCTTGCATTATTACTTGCATTTGCGGTGGCTTGTTGAGTGCTTTTTATACTCATACCCGTTGGACACGCCATTCAGAGGATGCCTACTACGAGGATGGTCTGGAGTAGTGACCCAGTCAAGAAGAAGATCCTGAAGAGGGCGTTCGTCATGCTTTTACTTACTTATTTTTAATTTTACTCTTATGTAATAATATGGTCTGCGTACCATGAATGCTTATCGTATGTATGATGTCGCATGATGAACCTCTTGTATTATTGTTTTTCTATGGAAATTCAATAATGTTCCGATTCGATAAATCAGGGCGTCACAGGGATGACCCGGAGGGTGCGGGGCAGGGGGATGTCCTGGAGGGTGTTGGTCAGGAGGAGGGGGCTGAGGCTTCTGGGTCCTCAGTATCTTTCATGTCGAGCCACCTGTTCACCCCACCAGTAGTCTCTTCCGGTGGAGCCAAGATCGAGATTACGCCTGTAGGTGACGGATAAGTCTAATACTCTTCTATTGTTTTGCTTTTTTCAAAAAATTTCTTTCACTAAACTGACTTTATTTATTATGTATTTCTAGATCTTGGATTGACTCTCGGTTTGACGGCACTTCGAGGGTCAGGCAGGTTAACCAGATATTGGGTAACCTGTGTCGTTTGCACTACCCAGGGGTGCTGACAATGCTGACCAATGAGCGGGTTCTATGCCAGACATGGGACCAGTACCGGTTTGCTCCTGACGGGCGCCACGGAACTGCTTAGGGGGCGGTGTCTCATGACTTTTGGGTATGCATGTGTTTTTTCAATCTTCTTTTAGGCTTTTCGAGTTACAACACTTTACTAATCATTACTTTTGCAGTTACGCTTTTGCTTGCCAGAGGTCGGCAATCACCATAACCATGCCCTTCAAGTCTTCAACAACAATGCACATAAGGTGGTGAAGGACGCCATTTCGTATGCCCGCATTCAAGCGAACAATGCTTACTACAAGGAGAAGCTAGGGCAACGAATGAGCGAGGCGACGGGCTCATCGTCAATCTATTTGACTGAAGAAGAATACCGTTCGGTAAACAATTCTAACTTTTTAAATCTTCGATTTTTGAGATTTGTTGTCATATAATACAAATGGCATCTCTGTTCAGGTGAGGATTCTGTGGTTTGCAAACCGCGAGGATGCATATTTCGAATTCTGCAAGATTTGGTCTTCAGCTGCATTCAAGAAGACTTCCGAGCAGAAAAGACAATGCCGCGGGACGGATCCGAAGCACATATATGGTGCTGATGGACATATTCACCACGCTAAACGCATGGTTAGACCTCCTTCTGTCACTCTCTATCTATAGATACATTGTAATGCGACTAACTCATTTCTATTGTACAGAAAGCTAAATCTGGCAACGTGCCAAATGACATAGAGGTGTATACCTCTGGTCACAAAGGAAGCGATCCTACACAGCCAGATGTCTTGTGTACCAGACAGCCACGAACCATTTGATGAGATGTTAGCAATGTTAAGAGTTTGCGTAATTTCATTTTTCTCTGTCTAATCGGACATGTTTTTTGCAGGCGCAGTATGGTGAACACATGGTTCGACTCCATGGAGAGGACTATGATTGGCGGAGAGAACCTATCGACCAAATGGCCGTGTACTCCAGCGGAGGTGGAAAAAGCCATGGACGGTGAGACAATGTTTTTATTAATGTTTTGTGTATGGTATTGTGATGGTAACTAACTCATTCAATGATGTAGGTACTCCATGTTCAATGGAGTTATTGACTCGAGAGCGGTGAGAGCTCAGAAGTCAGCTCAGTCGTCACAGAGCTCCGTCGGAGTTGGCTCCAGCCGTCGTCGCTCAGAAGAAAACCCGGAGGTGGTTCGGCTGAGGGAGGAAATGAGGCGGCGCGACGAGCACAACAGGCAACAACAAGAGTACTATATCGTCTGCTTAGCACAACAGCAGGCGATGATCCAAGTAAGTTTAGTTTACAGTGTTGCAGTTAAATAGTATTCAGAAATAGGTTTAGAACTAACTGATTACATTACAACATGTGTAGCAACTAGCCCAGCAGCATGGTGGATTTGACATGTCCTTGTTCCAACCACTACCTCCCCCGCCACCACCACTATCTCCTACATTACATGAGGTACCTCCTGACATATCGTTACTTCAGATACTTAAGTTAGAGTTTAGAAGGGTAGTTGAGTTCGTTCTCTAATTTTGTCTATTTCTTTAGAGTTTCCATACGCCTAGTCAGGATGGAGCCTCCAGGGCAAATGTGGATGAAGCGGGAGGCAGTGGCGGCGCCCACGGCCCAAATGTGGGCGATCAGTGAGTATGGATGTGTATTGTGAAGTTTGGATTGAATCTGGATGTGATATGCGCTTTGATATGAATTTGAATGTGTTATGTGAATCTCGATGTGTTATGTGACTTTGTATGTGAATTTGGATGGTATATGTGAATGCGGATGTGTACTGTGACTTTGGATGTGAATTCAGTTGTGTTATGTGATTTTGGATGTGATTTGTGAAGTTTGGATGTGAGATGTGATTTTGGATGTTATATGTGAAGTTGGAATGTGATTTTGGATGTGAGATGTGATTTTGGATGTTATATGTGAATGTGATATAAATTGTGTTTGGATGTGAGTGTGAATAGGGGAACTAGGAAAAAACAAAAAAAAATACCAGCTAACTTCCGCCGGCTTTGACCATAGCCGACGGAAGTAAGCTGCTTTCGGCCACGTGGGTAGAAAGGCTAACTTCCGTCGGCTAGGGCCAAAGCCGACGGAAGTTAGGTGCCCCTAACTTCCGTCGACCAGGCTGGCCGACGGAAGTTAGCGCCCTTCTGCTGACGTGGCAGAGTTCGGCGCTAACTTCCGTCGGCCACGTCAAGCCAACGGAAGTTAGCTAACTTCCGTCTCCTCGCTTCCGTCGGCCAAATGCCGACGGAAGTTAGCCATTTACCAACGGAAGTTAGCTTCTTCCGTCGGGAAAGGGCTAACTTCTGTCGGCTTTGGCCGACGGAAGTTGCCTGGATTGTTGTAGTGTAGGATATATAAACAATTGAAAACAAAGTTCAACTTTCTAAATTCAGAACTGGAACAGATTTGTAATTCACCAGAGAGTGTTTCTAATTTGATAGATGTTCACTAGATGTTGCACCAAAACTGAAAACATATGTTTCTTTGTGTTTTACTCAATCTGAAAATCAGAGCATATCTGAACAGAAATACAAAAACAACAGTACTTTAGAGCTTAAGGCAAAAACAGGAAACACTAATGCATCAGTTAACAACCACTCATATCTTGGCACATCTCAGAACAACAACAGCACAGAAATCATTACAGATCTAGGATTTTGATTGAAATTCATGTCAAACTGTAAAACTGAACTGAAATGTAAATGAATTTCAACTTGATCATTGCATATACAGGAGATTCACAACTAAACAGATTTAGTTCTTGTGCTGTTTCAGATCAAACTCAGAGTGCAAGATTGGATTACTGAAAACTAGACTGAGTAACTGATTGTAGCTGCACATAATATCTGAAGTTTAAGATTCTCGATAATTAGCACAACATTTTAAAAATTAAACAGTACACTAAATTGCACTTGGACAGGATGCTACTATTTAGAAAAATATTTTCAGCATAGAATAGATTCAGATTCTTGGTATGAACCAATTCAATAACAATTACACAATGGATTTTCAGTTCAACTACAAACTGGTTTTAAATTCAAAACACATCTCATAAAACAACTCAGCTACAGCAGATTCAAAAAGTGTTTAAATTCAAAACAGGACTATAATTCTGATTAAGTATTGAAATTCAGAACAGGACTGTATCAATTGAACCATGTAACAAGCAATGATGATTAGATGTCAATCACACTCATACAGACTATCACATATACATCTAAACAGTTCAGCGATAGGAATTATCCAGAAACAAGTTTAGATTCATGCAACAATAGAGTCTATAGCTACTGTAGCAAATCTAACAATTAGATCAAGACATTCTTCAACAACTTCTCGGTTCAAAACTCACAAGGAGATTCTACTAAAAAATTCATATCATCAAATTACAGAATCTTGTTTGGAGCAACACTGAAAAACAGATCCTAAAGAACTGAAAAGGTACAACCTAAGTGCTTAAACAAGGTATTCTGATGAAACACTAAATTGATCCAAGTATCAAAACTATTCAGCAAGGTTCATGACTCTTTCAAGAAGAAATTTCACCAGAGATCAATCAAAATAATCAGGAATTTTCATGGAAAACCAAAGAAGAGCTCACAGTTTATGCACTGGAATCAAAAAGAGCTGGACTAAGAATAGTGTATGTCACAATTCCTATATAGCGTCTGAAAACAACATCAGCACACTGTAGCTTGTCAAGATTTCAGCACTAAGTAGATTTCCTGGTTCTATTTGGAATAGCCGATCAAATTTTTGTTCTGCCCAACATTCCGAGTACATGAAAACATGAACTATCCAATGAAACTACAAAAGAGAACAAAACTTCATTGCAGGAACCAAAAGCAGAAACAGAATAGAAATCAATCCTTAATTTCTGCAAACATGGTTGTGAAATACCTTTGATTCCCTTCAACCATGATATCACTCTATAAACATCACCAAAGATCAGCCAAGATATTGATGAACACTTGATGAAACATTTCATCAAACATGTGGGGAGCAAAATCAAAACTGAACCACTTTTCGAGAATCAGTTTTCAGAACTGTGGTGCCTACTTTGAGCAGCAAAATAAATACGAAGACCTCACATAAATCCTTTGTAACTTTCAAAAATGGATCATTCAATGCATGCACAACAAAAGTTACTTGGACATCTCACACAAGTTCTGCACTGGATTCTCCAGAAAACGCAGCAAAAAATCGAATTTGACCACAGAAGATGTACCTGGGCTGGATGCTGGAATTACCGTGAACAGTGTTGCCCAAAACACAACTGCAGATCCGAAAATCACTCGAAATTACTGTTCATCATCAAGCACAACTCAAAGAAAAATTTTCTCATTTTTTCATCACCAAATGGATGTCACAAAGTCCCCAATGGTTCAGCCAACTTGGGGGGATAATATCGTACCAACTCCTCTTTTAGAAGCCCCCAATTGACCCATAGACCCTTAGTAATTTCAGATTTAACAATTCTGAACATTACCTTATAAAAACTAAAATTAAAATTATAAATTGACTCTCCTTTTAATATAATTTCAGAGTAGAACCACTCCAAAAAAATTATACCAAAAGCTTACACTACTAAACTTAAAATTTAAACTAAAACTGGACACATATTTATTGAATTAACAAAAACATTAAATGTTTCGACGGTTTTCAGCAAAAACCGACAAAGCCTCTCAACCCTTTGACTCGTGACACCGTTTCACGACTCCGAGTGCCAGAAAGCCACTTACGCTCGAGATCCCCTCGAGCCGCCTAAATGCTTGTCCTAGCCTCCCTCTCGCAAACCCGGTTGTCGCGCCGTCACAGTTAGTCGTCCGTCCAAGTCTCTCTCAATCTCTTTGTGCACTCTTGAGATCTTCTCCAAATTCGCCCAGCCTCCCTGATCCTCCAGCATCAAGCTCCCCGCTTGACCCTCGATCACCCGTCGTCGACAATTGGTCAGCATCTCCTCCCCGCACAAACAAGACAAGCCAAAACAAGAACACGACGCACCGCCGAAACCCTCGGTAGCCAAACCTCCATTCCACATCGAAACCCTCGATGCACTCAACCTTCTCTCAACCATTCACACGCTCAGACACTCATCCTTGTCAATCACTCATCATCCAGACCGAAACCACCCTTGGTTTCTCAATCTCCCCCTTGATGACTGCATTGACAACCCCAAGGCAAAGACATGATGATGATAGCAAATTAAGCGCACAAGTGACCATAAAAACTAATAAAAGAGCAAAACATGTCACCTAGTAAAAATCTCCCTGCTTGGGCAAAAATCTTATGCAATGCAAAGAAAAAGCAAAAGCATCAAAACCGCATCGCATCAAAACATCAAAAGCGCATTGCATCAAAAGCATTTCAACATGAAAGCCAACTCCCCCTTAACCAAGCAATCCAAAAGTCAAAGAATCATGTAGATCATTTCTCCCCCTTTGACAATGCAAGCATCAAGGAGATAAAAAGATGCAAAGAGGGAAAAGAGGGTAAAGCAGAGATGTGAGATTCTGAGACATGAGTAGCTTCAATTACAGTACAAACAAGTATTCACTTTGAATATTATCTAAAAGTATTGTATGACAACCTCATATGTATATCATCTAAACAAAAAAGGCATGAGCAAGCATTTTCAGTTTTTAGCAAATAAAAGCATCACCACTTAGACTAGTATACTAGACATGTCAAGGCAAGAGATGCAAAAGCTAAACAAGCACACACTAGATAAGCGTATTCCACTTCAAGGTGCTTCAGCAAACATGATATGCAATGAATTTCAATTGTTTTTCATTTTTTTGCCAGGGGTTATTTGCATGTCAACTTTATGCTAACCGACCATGCTAAGCCTAGGTTGAAACCATCAGAAGCTTAAAGCAATGGTCTCGGCAAACACTACTCCATCCCGGTTCTTACCAAAGTGCTATGGTAAGTCGACCAGAACAAAATAGTGTGACAAAGCAAACCCACCTGGATCTTTTCAAATTTCAGCACACAACAGCATTAATATCATTCATTTCCATTTTCATTTTCATTCATTTTTCATTTTCTTTTTCATTCAATTTCATTTTTATTTTCAAACATTTTTGATGAACTCATGTTGCGTATTAGCATCCAAGTAAAAAGGACCTAGCTATCAGGTGTGTAAAAGATAGCAAATGCACTCAACCCATTCAAGCTAGTTTCTAGACTACAGTGATCATTTTGAATTTTTCACAAATAAAAGCCATGCTCATGACAATTCTCAGATGGAAACATGCCAAGTAGTCAACAATATTAAAGACAATATATCAAAGGCATTACAAAGCATGTAATCCCTCCATCCCATTGATTAGGGCGCATAGATATTTTCACCAATATTAAAGCAAGTGTCTGCAGTCTAATTTCTTCCAATATTGCCCCTAATCAGCCGCACGCAACCTGTTTTCACCACCGTGATTTCAGCTATGATTGCACTGTTGCATGCAGCTAAGCACACGTTGGAAAGTTTGGCCTACAGGCTGCATGCAGCGAGGGAATAGGCACCAAGATATGCATGCTATCGCACTAAGGAAAATTTCCCGCGCGTGCCAGAAACGTCGCCGCGCTCAACTCTTGCATGCAGTACACACCTGAAGCAATTTGAAGTCATAAATTTTGAAAAAAAAGAGGGAAACAATATAATTGCAAAAGAACCAATTAGCACTATAAATACTCCCTCCAGTAGCAAGGCAATGACCCTGTTTGCACGATGGAAGCTTCTCTTAGCACACAAGGCAATGACCCTGTCGGCTCGTCACTGAAGACCACACGACAATCAATGAACTCGGCGTGCACCAGTCCGCAGCAATAACAAGTCACCGTGCATAGAAATTTTGCTGCATGGCGCAAGCCTATGCCAGCAACACGGAGCCCAGATGCAACTTGGCCATGCAGACGGTTCCATGTCTCAGACAAGGCACAGTCGCTGCCGCAAGGAGGCCATCAGCAACCTCGGCATGGAGTCCGTCATCCACAACAGTTGCATTGAGGCCTTCCGCCGCCGTGCGCAAGCTCGCTAACACATCAGAATGGATAGGTTGCACCCGTTCCTTCTCTCCTCTCGTCGACTGTGGAGCATCCATGGAGATCGGTGGTGGACAGATTTTTTTCAAGGCCAAACAAATGAGTAGCAAGGCAGGTTATAACGAGGAAACAAACATGTAACAATATATGACATCGTATCTGTTCAGGCCCACCTCCCCCTAAATCATGCAACAACCAAAGAATTAGATACATGTTGGGGTTCGTACCAAAAAAGGGCACATGCGTCAACTGTGGCTAAAATATGCTAATGCGCCTTATTCTCTAGGATTGGAACCAAAAAATTATACGCCCTAATCAATGGGATGGAGGGAGTATTTGTAAAAGCAATTAATCATATGACAGAAGCTCATGCATTGCTACACAGCTCCTCCTCAAGACATGCTAGTATCTCTCGGATGCTCAGTGAGAGAATGAGCTAAAAATTGTTTTGGAATCCAGCAGCGCAAAACTTGAGATCCAGGCAAAGTAGTAGACTGACCATGCATAGGAGATAAACCATGATAAAAAGTGTGTGGTCTAGCAATAAAGCGTGAACCTGGAAATCGACGAGGTCTCCCAACCTGTCCAGCATCAAAGCCTCTTACACGTGATCTACCACCATATGAAGCATGGTGTACACCACGAGGGGCAAAATCACTCTCAAAACAATGTGGGGCCTCAACATCAGGATAAGAATGAAAAGCAGACTCATGCATACCTAAAGAAGGGTAGTGCATGTCCTGAAAACTCATAGCAAAAGACCGTCGCTCATCCCTTATATGATGAAAGCAAAATCCAACCAAATGACCCACCCGATGATAATAAGAACAGTGATACACTTTCTTGGGTGTGTGGGTATGGGTCTCAGGTGCAAATCTCACAGTTTTCTTAGGTTTTGGCTGAGGAGGTTCATCTGAAGTGTGAAGAGCTTTCTATGTCAGTTGGGTAGGATTCTTAGCTTTTTGATCGGTGTCTAACTGGGCTCTCTCTTTATCAAGGTTAGTGGGAGGAGTGAACACAGTTTCGCTCAAAGTGTTTGGAGTGGTTCTCTAATAACCCAACCCGAGAGCTATCCCTGCCCTGTCTGCACACATTTTTGTTTTAGTCAAAATTAGGTTCATCCTACCCTTTCCTTTCAGTGCATTTTTCCACAACGGAGAGAAGGTAGTCATTCTCACATTTCAATTTTTCCGCTTGCTCTCTAGAAAAGCTGAGTTGGTCCTTAAGGGTGATGCAGGTGGGACACGCTGACTACACATCCTTAGAACACTCAGCACTCTCCAATATAGCCTTAAGTTCATCAACATGCCTATCTCTCAAATTTATGCTCTCAACAAGCAAAGGACAATTCAGGCATTCGTTAATGACCGCAGGACTAGACTCCACCAACAAAAGCTGCTTTTCAGTTAATTCATGTTTTTCAACAGTTTGAGCATGTATAAAACGCAGCTGAGCAAGCTCATCCATAACAATAAGACATGACTCACAATCGGCAACATTAGACTTAGATTTCAAAATAGCAAGTTTAGTGGAGATAGCTTCAAGTCTGAGTTTTAGTTCTTTATGTTCTTTAACATCAAGTTTAAGCAATATATCTTGAGAATAAACAGCATCATGCAATTCATCATCCTGAACAAGAAGCTGATCACGAGATAGATATACCTTAGATGTGTCAAGCTCGTCGCTGCTGTTGTTGCCGTCGACCGTGAAGCAAAGGTCAGTGAGGTCAATTGTCTTCTTCTCCTTATTCTCCTTCTTCTCTTTCTTGGGAGGCTCCTCTTCCTCCGAGTTTGGCTCCTCGCTTGATGTGCTATCAATGTCACTGAGGGTGGCCACAAAAGCTCTGACTACTCTCTTAGCCAATTTTCCTCGCTTTCCTCTGAAATAGGGTTTCTTGATCCATTTTTGGTGCTTGTGCTCATTTTCATTTTTAATTTTCAGTTTAGGGCAATTTTCTTTTATGTGAGACGTATCTCCACATTCAAAACACCCCTGTGACCCTCCTCTCCTTTGGTCTCGTCTATCATTATAAAAGCGAGTGAACTTACTGACAATGAGAGCTAGATCCTCATCATCAAGAGCATCCACTTGTTCTTTTGTGATAGAGACAAGGGAGGACAAGTCAAAAGCACCAAAGAAAACACAAGCTCCAAAAAGGCAAGACAAATTACCTCCTAATGAGGCGCCACTGCTAGGGCTGGAACACAAAGCAATCGAAGGCAACAAATATTTTCTAGCTCCTGGTCAAGACGCCTTGGCAATCTCGGTGAAATTAAGCTTACTGAAGAGTTCATCGCATGTCAAAGTATAAAAACTCGCAGACTCTTCAATGCTTGAGATCTTTACTTCCCATATTCTATGATCCAGAGCATAGAGAAGTTTGATCACTCGGTCATGATCAGAGTAAGCTAGCATCCAAGTGGAGCACAAGTTACTAACAATGGCGTCAAAGCGAGCAAACAAAGAATCAACAGATTCGCAGGGCCTTGCACAAACATTTGGTATTCTTGATTAAGAGTGCTCTGCCTCCTATCCTTAATCTGCGATGTGCCCTCATGAAAAGTACTCAAGGTCGACCAAATTTCTCGTGCAGGGCGAAGGTGTTGGACCCTGTCGAACTCGTTGCGACTCAGACTGATAAAAAGAATGTTTCTAGCCTTGCTATTACATTCATATTGAGCCTTCTCAGTCTTTGAGGTACGAGTGTCAGGAATAACATACTGGGATGCAACAATGTCCCATATCGCACTTCCTTGGCTAAGCAAATACGCCTCCATGCGCACCTTCCAATAAGCATAATCTCGACCATCAAACATTGGAATCTTTGTATTCCTTTCCATGTTGCCAAAACAAGGATCACAACCAGTTAAGGTCAACTCATGATCAAACCAGCTCTGATACCAATTGTGGGATCGGAATGGCGACTAGAGGGGGGTGAATAGGCGCCTCGACAGTTTCTTCTGAATGCGATGGCCTAATCAAATCACCCAATGCACCTCTAAAAACTCAATTTCAAGTATGAATTCAAACAGTTCAAAAATTGTGCTCTTCAAGATAGAAAATCACAAATCAGCTTTGATTCAAGATTTTTAATCAACAACTATCAAATCACTCACTCATGAGATCAATTTAAGTTTGTAAAAGTGAATCAGCTTGTTTCAATTCAATCACAATTGAAATTCCTGCACTTCTGAAATTTTTCGTATGATGAATAGTAAAGGTAACCTCACAAAAGTGCATTGGTCATATTATGGTTCAGATTGCAAATCTCAATTTCAAATACGTTTCTGAAACTTCAAAATGCTGCACAGCACATTCAGATTTCGTGTAATGAACCCAACCCTACAATACTGTAGCAGATACGACAACAGAACTAGAACATATAAACAATTGAAAACAAAGTTCAACTTTCTGAATTCAAAACTTGAACAGATTTGTAATTCACCACAGAGTGTTTCTAATTTGATAGATGTTCACTAGATGTCACACCAAAACTGAAAACATATGTTTGTTTATCTTTTACTCAATCTGAAAATCAGAGCATATCTGAACAGAAATACAAAAACAACAGTACTTTAGAGCTTAAAGCAAAGACAGGAAACATTAATGCATCAGTTAACAACCACTGATATCTTGGCACATGTTAGAACAACAACACAGAAATCATTACAGATCTGGGATTTTGATTGAAATTCAGCTCAAACTGTAAAACTGAACTGAAATGTAAATGAATTTCAACTTGATCATTGCATATACAGCAGATTCACAACTAAACAGATTTAGTTCTTGTGCTGTTTCAGATCAAACTAAGAGTGCAAGATTGGATTACTAAAAACTGGACTAAATAACTGATTGTGGCTGCACATAATTTCTGAAGTTTAAGATTCTGGACAATTAGCACAGCATTTCAAAAATTAAACAGTACACTAAATTGCACTTGGACAGGATGCTACTATTCAGAAAAATATTTTCAGCATAGAATAGATTCAGATTCTTGGTATGAACCAATTCAATAACAATTACACAATGGATTTTCAGTTCAATTACAAACTGGTTTTAATTTCAAAACACATCTCATAAAACAACTCAGATACAGCACATTCAAAAACTGTTTAAATTCAAAACAGGACTATAATTCTGATTAAGTATTGAAATTCAGAACAGGACTGTATCAATTGAACCATGTTACAAGCAATGATGATTAGCTCTCAACCATACTCATATAGACTATCACATATACATCTAAACAGTTCAGCAATAGGAATTATCTAGAAACAAATTTTGATTCATGCAACAATAGAGTCTATAGCTGTTGTAGCAAATCTAACAATTAGATCAAGACATTCATCAACAACTTCTCAGTTCAAAACTCACAAGGAGATTCTACTAAAAAATTCATATCATCAAATTACAGAATCTTGTTTGGAGCAACACTGAAAAATAGATCCTGAAGAACTGAAAAGGGACAACCTCAGTGCTTAAACAAGGTATTCTGATGAAAAACTATTGAGCAAGGTTCATGACTCTTTCAAAAAGAAATTTCACCAGAGATCAATCAAAATAATCAGGAATTTTCATGGAAAACCAAAGTAGAGCTCACAGTTTATGCACTGGAATCAGAAAGAGCTGGACTAAGAATAGTGCATGTCACAATTCCTGTATAGCATCTGGAAACAACATCAGCACACTGTAGCTTGTCAAGATTTCAGCACTAAGTAATTTTCCTGGTTCTATTTGGAATAGCTGATCAAATTTTTGTTCTTCCCAACATTCCCACTACATGAAAACATGAACTATCCAATGAAACTACAAAAGAGAATAGAACTTCATTGCAGGAACCAAAAGCAGGAACAGAATAGAAATAAATCCTTAATTTCTGCAAACATGGTTGTGAAATACCTTTGATTCCCTTCAACCATGATATCAGTCTATAAACATCCCCAAAGATCAGCCAAGATATTGATGAACACTTGATGAAACATTTCATCAAACATGTGGGGAGCAAAATCAAAACTGAACCACTTTTCCAGAATCAGTTTTCAGAACTGTGGTGCCTATTTTAGCAGCAAAAGAAATACGAAGACATCACATAAATCCTTTGCAACTTTCAAAAATGGATCATTCAATTCATGCACAACAAAAGTTACTTGGACATCTCACACAAGTTCTGCACTGGATTCTCTAGAACATGCAGCACAAAATCGAATTTGACCATAGAAGATGTACGTGCGCTGGATGCTAGAATTACCGTGAACAATGTTGCCGAAAACACTGCTGTAGATCCGAAAATTGTTGGAAATTACTGTTCATCATCAAGCACAACTCAAAGAAAATTTTTCTCTCATTTTTTCATCACCAAATGGCTGTCACAAAGTCCCCAATAGTTCAACCAACTTGGAGGATAATATCCTACCAACTCCTCTTCTAGAAGCCCCCAATTGACACATAGACCCTTAGTAATTTCAGATTTAACAATTCTGAAAATTACCCTATAAAAACTAAAAGTAAAATTACAAATTGACTCTCGTTTTAATATAATTTCAGAGTAGAACAACTCCAAAAAATTATACCAAAAGGTTACACTAAACTGAAAAATTAAACTAAAACTAGACACCTATTTATTGAATTAACAAAAACATTAAATGTTTCGACGGTTTTCAGCAAAAACCGACAAAGCCTCTCAACCTTTCGACTCGTGACACTGTTTCTCGGCTCCGAGCGCCAGCAAGCCACTTCCGCTCTCAATCCCCTCGAGCCGTCTGAATGCTTGTCCTGGCGTCCCTCTCGCAAACCTGGTCATCACGCCATCGCAGTGAGCCGTCCATCCAAGTCTTGCTCCGTCTCTTCGTGCACTCTTGAGATCTTCTCCAACTTCGCCCGGCCTCCCTGATCCTCCGGCATCAAGCTCCCCGCTCGACCCTCGATGACCCGCCATCGACAATTGGTCAGCATCTCCTCCCTGCACAAACAAGACAAGCCAAAACAAGAACGCAACGCACCGCCGAAACCATCGGCAGCCAAACCCTCGATGCACTCAACCTTCTCTCAACCATTCACATGATCAGACACTCATCCTGGTCAATCACTCATCATCCAGACCGAAACCACCCTTGGTTTCTCAGTGGTTCTATAGAACGAAGGTGGTCTAACACGGAGAAATTCCGACAATTGAGAAACTAGAGCTAGTGCATGCTGGTTTCTCTGGTTATTGTGCCCACTTGAGATTGTTGCTGGAATTGCTGGAGTTGTGCTTGCTGCTACTAAATTTGTTTTTGCTATTGTTGTATTTGAGAGAGAAGTGCAGTGATGAGATGGTTCTTAGTAGCCATTGCTTTAGATAGATTAGGGGGATTTGCTGCTGGCGGCAATCTTGCTCCGTGGGGACCTGTTGTTTCCTGGTTTGGCACTCTCTTAGTAGGATTCCTAGCTATTGAATTGGATTCCGTTGCCATGGTGGAACTTTGGGTGACTTGGCGAATACCGAAAGTCATCTTGAACTAGAGGAATGAACACCCCGAAATAGAGTAGGGAAGTTTTAGAATGAATTTTTAATCCAAAAGAAACTATCTTGTTTATTGATAATAATTTGGCCCTAAACAAAAGACACTACATATCCTTGATACATACCATCAAGAAAAATGGCACAAACAATAAAAACAAACAACCACAAAAGACTAATGAGAAACCAAGTGGAGTTGCACTTTGGTTTTATCTTAGTGATGAGTGATTGACAAGTTTGCTTGGTTCATGGTTTGAACGTGTGATTTCCTGTTTGAGTTCACTAAAGGTATAGTGTGTGTTTTGTTTGAAGATTTGTGTTTTGCTTATTTCATTGTGTGTAGGGTTGAGATGCGAGTGAAATATCAATGGTGGGTGATCATGGTCAAGCGGGGAGCTTGATGCCAGATAATCAAGGAGGTCGGGTGAAGTTGAGGAAGATCTTAGACGTACACATGGAGATGAAAAAAGACATGGACAGACGGATGATAGAGACAGTGTGTTGACCAAGTCAGCAAAAGGGAGGCCAATGCAAGTGACAAGGCGGATCGATGGATCGAGAGTGGGAGAGACTTGTTGACGGTCGAGTTCACGGATTGGTGACACGTGTTAAAGATCTGTAGGGCTTTGTCGGTTTTGGCTCAAAACCGTCGGATCGAGATCAAAGCGTCCTGAAGCAAAGTTGTAGAAGTTACGAAAGCTCCGTGTTATGACAAACTACCTTTATATAGGATTTTACTATTTTTCCCATTGGGCCCGCGTTTGTATTTTCGAGTCTATGGGTAAAATACCCTAGGGGTAATTAGGTCTTTTCTAAATTTTGAACTGCCTGTAAAAGGCCTTGTAGTCATAGGGTTTCTACCAACTCATCCACCTTCAAATCAGAGTTCACCTTACCAAATTTCCAGGAATTTCTCCTATTCTTTAGTGTTCTTCTTCGCTGAAATTCGTTTCTGGAATCACTACTGTTTTCGTCTTTTGCGTAAGGATTTTCATCACACTGCAGAAACACTGCAAAGAACTGTTTCCACTTTTCTCTGGGAATCACTGTGCTATTGGTTTTTGTCGGGCATAAGGAGGCACTACATAATATGCGGGGAAGTGGTCCTATCGCAAGCAGGCACGTGACGGTCAGCGAGAGGCTGCTTGGCGCTGGGGTGGCAAAAGGTGGAGCACATGAGGGAATGCTCGGGTTGGCTAGAATGCGCACGAGGCGTGCTAGGCAGTTCAAAGTCCCAGACCAGGCGAAGAGTGTGAGGCCGCAGGACTCTCAGGCACATCGCTGCTTGGTGCTTAGGCGCATTCTACTAGTAACAGGAGCACTGTAATCTCTTCTCGGTCCTTGTGCACTTGATTTGATTTCTATTGATTATTCTATGTTCAGTTTAGTAGCCGCAAGTAATTTATTTTCAGATGGAAATACGCATGGTAGTTGATATTTCTATGTGATCCAAGTGCATGTCAAGTGTTTGTTGAATCATCTGTGAGCATAGTTTATTTCATGCATTTGATCTAATATCTATGAACTGTGTATGTTTCCCATGCACTTGATGAAATATTTGCGTTCTGTCGAAATGCTTGTTGATATCTTCATCTGATCTGAGAGTAAATTTTAATATGCATTGTGTGCTTTGTATGGATGTCTTTTCAATCTGGAAATCGGTTGGTTTTTGAAGGCTAGATTATTTTCAATCCTCGTGATCTCTCAGACTATCGCATCATATCATACATGACATGAGAGTGATATCACTAGATTTATCTGGGATTTTTCTGTGAAAGTTTATTTTCTTCCACTTGTTCATTTATAGGTGCATTGGTTGTTTAGAAAAGGCCATCAATTTGAATGAATTTGCTGAGGCACCTATTCACCCCCCTCTAGTCGCCTATTTCGGACCTAGAATTGGTATCAGAGTCGGTTAGATCACTAGTTGACCTTAACCGGTTTGTGATCCGTAGGTGATATGGACAGACACAACAAGATTATACGGTTCGATGGAAAGGATTTTGCATATTGGAAGGTGCACATGGATGCTTTTCTTCAAAGACAAGGAAGTGCAATATAGGAAACTGTTGAGTCCAGATAAATGATTCTAGATACTCATACCACTGTGAGAAACTAAAGATGGTTTCAGTCTGGATGATGAGTGATTGATAAGGATGAGCGTCTGAGTGGATGAATGGTTGAGAGTGGGTTGAGTGCATCGAGGGGTTTGATGTGGAGTGAAGGTTTGGCTGCCGAGGGTTCGGCAGTGCGTCACATTCTTGTTTTGGCTTGTCTTGTTTGTGCAGGGTGGAAATGTTGACCAACTGTCGAAGGCGGGTGATCGAGGGTCGAGCGGGGAGCTTGATGCCAGAGGATCAGGGAGGTCGGGCAAAGTTGGAGAAGATCTCAAGAGTGCACGAAGAGATGGAGCGAGACTTGGATGGACGGCTGACTGCGATGGCGTGTCGACCGGGTTCGCGAGACAGAGGCCAGGACAAGCATTCAGGAGGCTCGAGGGGATCGAGAGCGGAAGTGGCTTGCTGGCGCTCGGAGTCGCGAAGCGGTGTCATGAGTCGAAGGGCTGAGAAGGCTTTGTCGGTTTTTGCTGAAAACCGTGGGAACTTTATACGTTTTTACTATTTCAATAAAATAGTGTCAAGTTTTAGTTTAATTTTTAGTGTCATAGTGTGTACTTTTTAGAGTATTTTTGGAGTGTATAAATTCTGAAAATATTCTAAAGTGGGGTCTATTGTAATAGGGTATTTTCAGGTTTAATTTTTCAGCAATGTATATTGAATCTTTCTAGGGGGCTTTGTGTAAAATGGGCCTTCTGAAACATGGGCAGGTGGGATATTTATCCCCCTCCCTGCTGTCATCCGTGTGAATCATTCAGATCAATGGAGAAAATTTTCCACAAAAATTTGATTGAACCAGAACTTCATCTTCCTGTTGCGATTGCATGACCGTGAACAACATTCATCAACTAGTGCCGGATGCGCAACAGGGCTTCCAGGATTGCCGTAGTTGCTGTTCCTCGTCCAGAACTGTGCTGAATCCAGCGGGAGTTCAGGTAAATGCTCCATCAAAACTTCTGTGAATTCTTGATGATTTGAGAGGGTTTCTAGTGAGTTTTCTCCTGGGTGTTATTGAAGGATATTGTGAATAGTTTTGTTTGTAGAATATACTCTATCTTCACACGATTTTCTAGAGTTTTATTCTAGATGTCTGAATATTAGTTCCTCATATATGCTGTAGTTCATTCCTGATGCAATTATGTATGAGAGTTTGAATGTGTTTGGATAAAATTTGTGCATTCCATGTTGAAAATTTGTTAAATCAATCATTTATCTGTTCTAGTTCAAAGATTGTTAGATACATCTGTCCACATAATTTTGTGCTTGTTGAAATGTTTTCATCTCCATTCTTGAACTATTTTGTGAGTAAGGTTGAGATGATTATATTAGTTCTATGCAAATGAGTACTCAGATTATGAGATTAGTCTTTTGAACCTTTCATCAAATTCATCAGTTCATCTTATCTGCCCTGTAATTTCTTAGAGAGATCCGTTTTGAGAGAAGGAAGTGCTCTATTTCAATCTGATTTAATGTTCTACATCTTTGATTGTCCGTTTCTCTGAATCAACCTTCACTTAATCAATTCTGGTTCAGTCTGCTGATGTTTGAAGCTGTGTGTACTGTCTGCAATCTGTTTGTGCTAAGTACTTCTATTACTTCCATATAGTTTCAGATCTTGTTTATGGTGTGAGCTGGGGATATCAATATGCAGTGCATTGCTTACTGTTGCTAGTCGCTTCGTCAATCAGTTTTGTGTGACTAGATTAATTTTGGTTGTTTCAATATCTTTCAAAGTTCAGGTTTTGTTTTCTGGTTCTGTTATTTCAAACACTTCTGAAATACTTTCTCTCTTTGAGTTATTGAGTCTGGACAGGATCTGAGTGTTTTGTTTTTGTTACAAGTTGCAGGAACAAAACAATTGTTCATCTTAATTTTCAGTTTGTACTCAGAACCAGTTTGGTTGTCTCAATTTTAATCTCTACTCCTGAGTTGTGTTCAAATAAGTAGCAATTCAGTTTCTGAGTATCAGTTTACTTCCTAGTTTGAGTATTTCAGTTCTGATTTGTTGCAACTCTTATTCCTGTTTTCAGTATGCTATCATTTGATTGCAATAGATTCAAGCTATTCTGAATTGTCAATGGTTTGAGCTATATTCAGGAAATAAAATTCTATAAATAGTGTGTGATCTAATAATCTAACATTCTGTTTATCATGTTAATCTGAATCAAATTGCCTTGGCTGGTGTAAGTTCAGGACTATCTAGTGTTTGAAATTAATCAAATTGTGTGCAGTCTTGTGAAGTGCTTCTCTAGAAATTATTTCATGCAATGAAATTCTGTTAGTGAATAGTAAAGTGCTGAGTGATTCAATCTTGCTACTATTCATTGTCCGACAAGGTTGAATACTGTTCAAGAATTCTGATTTCAAAATTAAGTTGAGTTCAAATGGTGATTCTTGAACTTCTGTTTAAATCTGTATTCTAGAAATGCAATTGTGTTGATGAATTACTGCTTGAGATATATTTTGGATGTGCTACAGTAAACGATGTATTTAGTATTATACCAAAAACTGATTTTATTGAACTGCTTGTTGAAATTCAGATTCAAGCAAGGATGATGAGTTGTGAATCTTTGTATGTTGTGTTGATACAACATTGAGAATGAAACTTGCATACTGAAACATAATTTGACAAATATACTATGTTAAAGTTTCATTTACTATTCATAGTCCGAAAAAATTCAGAAGTAGTTGAATCTCAATTGTGATTGAGTTAAAACGTTCTGATTTACTTTTTACAATTGAATTTGATCTCTAGAGTGAGTGTTCTGATAGTTGTTATTTGAGAAGCTTGAATCAAAGTTGTTTTGGGCGTTTGAATCTGTTTGAGCTCTAAATTGTTGTACTGTTTGGATTGAAACTTGAAATTGAGTTTTTAGAGGTGCGTTGGGTGATTCGATTAGGCCACCACTTCGAAAGAAAGTGTCGAGGCGCCTATTCACCGCCCCATCTAGTCGCCATTTTGATCCCACAATTTGTATCAGAGCCGGTTTGATCACGAGTTGACCTTTACCGGTTGTGATCCTTTTTAGCGACATGGAAAGGAACACCAAGATACCGATGTTTGATGGTAGAGACTATACCTATTGGAAGGTGCACATGGAGGCTTATTTTCTTAGCCAAGGAAGTGTGATATGGGACATTGTTGCATCCCACTACACGATTCCTGAAACTCGTACCTCAGAGACTAAGAAGGCTCAATATGAATGTAATAGCAAGGCTAGAAACATTCTTTTAATTAGTGTGAGTCGAAACGAGTTCGACAGGGTTCAGCACCTTAGTAAGCTCGAGAGATTTGGTCGACATTGAGTACTTTTCATGAGGGCACATCACAGATCAAGGATAGGAGGTAGAGCACGTATAATCAAGAATATCAACTGTTCGTGCAAGGCCCTGGCAAATCTGTTGATGCTTTGCTTGCTCTCTTTGACGACATTGTTAGTAAGTTGCGCTCCACTGGGACATTAGCTTACTCTGATAATGACCGAGCGATCAAACTTCTCTATGCTCTGGATCATAGCATATGTCAAGTAAAGATCTCAAGCATTGAAGAGTCTATGAGTTTTGATACTTTGACATGCGATGAACTCATCAGTAAGCTTAAGTCCACCGAGATTGCCAAGGCGTGTCGACCAGGAGCTGGAAAATCTTTGTTGCCTTCGATTGCTTTGTGTTCCAGCCCTGGCAGTGGCACCTCATCTGGTGCTTTTGACTTGTCCTCCCTTGTCTCTGTCACAAAAGAACAAGTGGATGTTCTAGATGATGAGGAGCTAGCTCTCATCGTCAGAAAGTTCACTCGCTTTTACAATGATAGACGAGACCAAAAGAGAGGAGGGTCACAGGGGTGTTTTAAAATGAAAATGAGCACAAGCCCCAAAAATGGAACAAGAAACCTTGTTTCAGAGGAAAGCGAGGAAAAAATGGCTAAGAGAGTAGCCAGAGCTTTTGTGGCCGCCCTCAGTGACATCGACAGCACGTCAAGCGAGGAGTCAAGCTCGGAGGAAGAGGAGCCTCCCAAGAAAGAGAAGAAGAAGACAGTGGACATCATCGACCTTTTCTTCACGGTCGACGGTGACTATAGCAGTGATGAGCTTGACGCTTCTAAGGTATATCTATCCCGTGATCAGCTTCTCGTTCAGAATGATGAATTGCACAATGCTGTTTATTCTCAGGATAGATTGCTTAAACTTGCTACTAAAGAACGTATTGAACTAAAACTCAGACTTGAAGCTATCTCCACTGAACTTGCTATTTTGAAATCTAAGTCTGATGTTGTCGATTGTGAGTCATGTCTTACTATTATGGATGAGCTTGCTCCGCTACGTTTTATACATGCTCAAACTATTGAAAAACTTGAATTAACTAAACAACAATTTTTGTTGGTGGAGTCTAGTCCTGCGGTCATTAACGAATGCCTAAACTGTCCTTTGCATGTTGAGAGCGTAAATTTGAGAGATAGGCATGTTGATAAACTTAAGGCTAGATTGGAGAGTGCTGAGTGTTCTAAGGATGTGCAGCCAGCGTGTCTCACCTACATCACCCTTAAGGACCAACTCATCTTTGCTAGAGAGCAAGCGGAAAAATTTAAATGTGAGAATGACTACCTTCTCTCCGTTGTGGAAAAATGCACTGAAGGAAAGGGTAGGATGGACAAGCTTTTGGCTAAAACCAAAATGTGTGCTGTTAGGGCAGGGTTAGCTCTCGGGTTGGATTTTGAGAGAACCACTACAAACACTTTGAGCAAAACTGTGTTCACTCCTCCCACTACCCTTGAGAAAGAAAGATCCCAATTAGACACCGATCAAAAAGCCAAGAATCCTACCCAACCGACAAAGAAAGCACTTCGTGCTGTAGATAAACCTCCTCAGCCAAAACGTAAGAAAACTGTGAGATTTGTGCCTGAGACCCATACCCACACACCCAAGAAAGTGTATCACTGTTCTTATTGTCATCGGGTGGGTCATTTGGTTGGGTTTTTTCTTTCGTCGTATCAGGGATGAGCGACGGTCTTTTGCTATGAGTTTTCAGAACATGCACTCCCCATCTTTAGTTATGCATGAGTATGCTTTTCGCTCTTATCCTGATGTTGAGTCCCCACATGGTTTTGAGAGTGATTATGCCCCTCGTGGTGTACACCATGCTTCATATGGTGGTAGATCACGTGTAAGAGGTTTTGATGCTCGATAGGTTGGGAGACCTCGTCGATTTCTAGGATCACGCTTTATTGCTAGACCACACACTTTTTATCATGGTTTATATCCTCTGCATGGTCAGTCTTCTACTTTGCCTGGATCTTGAGTTTTGCGCTACTGGATTCCAAAACAATTTTTATCTCACCCTCTCACTAAGCATCCGAGAGATACTAGCATGTTTTGAGGGGGGCTGTGTAGCATTGCATGAGCTTCTGTCATATGATTAATTGCTTTTACAAGTACATGCTTCGTTATGCCTTTGTAGTATTGTCTTTAATATTGTTGACTATACTTAGCATGATTTCATCTGAGAATTGACATGAGCATGGCTTTTATTTGTGAAAATTTGAAAATGGTCACTACTTAGGCTAGAAACTAGCTTGAATGGGTTGAGTGCTTTTGCTAGCTTTTTCACACCTGATAGCTAGGTCCTTTCTATCCTGGATGATAATACGCAACTTGATTTAATCAAAATTAAATGAAAATGAATGAAAATGAAAATGAAAATTGAATGAAAATGAAAATGAAAATGAAGATGGATGATATTCATGATTTTATGTGAAAAGATCTAGGTGGGTTTGCTTTGTCGCACTATTTTGTTCTGGACGGCTTACCATAGCACTTTGGTAAGAACCAGGACGTTGTAGTGTTTGCCGAGACCATTGCTTTAAGCTACTGATGGTTTCAACCTAGGCTTAGCATGGTCTGTTGCATAAGGTTGACATGCAAATAACCCCTGGCACAAAAATGAAAAATTTAAAATTCATTGCATATCATGTTTGCTGAAGCACCTTGGAGTGGGATACGCTTATCTAGTGTGTGCTTGCTTAGCTTTTGCATCTCATGCCTTGACATGTCTAGTATGCTAGTCGGAGTGGTGATGCTTTTATTTGCTAAAATCTGAAAATGCTTGCTCATGCCTTTTGTTTAGATGGTATTCATTTGAGGATGTCATACAATACTTTTGGATGATATTCAAGGCGAATGCTTGTTTGTACTGTAATTTTAGCTGCTCATGTTTTAGAAGCTCACATATCTGCTTTACCCTCTTTTTCCTCTTTGCAAATTTTTATCTCCTTGATGCCTGCATTGTCAAAGGGGGAGAAATGATCTACATGATGCTTTGGTTTTTGGATTGCCTGGTTAAGGTGGAGTTGGCTTTTATGTTGAAATGTTTTGCTTTGCATGTTGCATCGAGATACTTTTGCGCTTTTTCTTTGACTTGCATAAGGTTTTTGCCTAGGCAGGGAGATCTTTTACCAAGTGACATGTTTTGTTTTTTTTGTGAGTTTTTATGGTCACCTGAGCGCGTAACTTGCTATCTCATTATGTCTTTGCTTTGGGGTTGTCAATGCACTCATCAAGGGGGAGATTGAGAAACCAAAGATGGTTTTGGTCTGGATGATGAGTGATTGACAAGGATGAGCGTCTGAGTCGATGAATGGTTGAGAGTGGGTTGAGTGCATCGAGGGGTTCGATGTGGAGTGAAGGTTTGGCTGCCGAGGGTTCGGCGGTGCGTCGCGTTCTTGTTTTGGCTTGTCTTGTTTGTGCAGGGTGGAGATGCTAACCGACTATCGATGGCGGGTGATCGAGGGTCGAGCGGGGAGCTTGATGCCAGAGGATCAGGGAGGCTGGGCGAAGTTGGACAAGATCTCAAGAGTGCACGAAGAGACGAAGCGAGACATGGACAGACGGCTGACTGCGATGGCGTGTCGACCGGGTTCGCGAGATGGAGGCCAGGACAAGCTTTCGGGCGGCTTGAGGGGATCGAGAGCAGAAGTGGCTTGCTGGCGCTCGGAGTCACGAAGCGGTGACACGAGTCGAAGGGCTGAGAAGGCTTTGTCGGTTTTTGCTGAAAATTTTCGGAACTTTAAACGTTTTTACTATTTCAATAAAATAGTGTCAAGTTTTAATTTAATTTTTTAGTGTCATAGTGTGTACTTTTTAGAGTATTTTTGGAGTGTATATATTCTGAAAATATTCTAAAGAGGGGTCTATTGTAATAGGGTATTTTTAGGTTTAATTTCTCAGCAATGTATATCGAGTCTTTCTAGGGGGCTTTGTGTAAAATGGGCCTTCTAGAAACATGGGAAGGTGGGATATTTATCCCCCTCCCTGCTGTCATCCGTGTGAGTGAATCATTCAGATCGATGGAGAAAATTTTCCACAAAAATTCGATTGAACCAGAACTTCATCTTCCTGCTGCGATTGCATGACCGTGAACAACATTCATAAACTTGTGCCGGATGCACAACAGGGCTTCTAGGATTGCCGTAGTTGCTGTTCCTCGTCCAGAACTGTGCTGAATCCAGCGGGAGTTCAGGTAAATGCTCCATAAAACTTCTGTGAATTCTTGATGATTTGAGAGGGTTTCTAGTGAGTTTTCTCCTGGGTGTTATTGAAGGATATTCTGAATAGTTTTGTTTGTATACTATACTCTATCTTCTAGATGTTTGAAATATTAGTTCCTCATATATTCTGTAGTTCATTTCTGATGCAATTATGTATGAGAGTTTGAATGTGTTTGGATAAAATTTGTGCATTCCATGTTGATAATTTGTTAAATCAATCATTTTTCTGTTCTGGTTCAAAGTGTGTTAGCTACATCTGTCCACATAATTTTGTGCTTGGTGAAATGTTTTCATCTCCAATCATGAACTATTTTGTCTAGTCTGATTTTGTGATTAAGGTTGAGATGATTATATTAGTTCTATGCAAATGAGTACTTAGATTATGAGATCAGTCTTTTGAACTTTTGATCAAGTTCATCAGTTCATCTTATCTGCCCTCTAATTTCTTAGAGAGATCTGTTTTGAGAGAAGGAAGTGCTCTATTTCAATCTGATTTAATGTTCTACATCTTTGATTGTCTGTTTCTCTGAATCAACCTTCACTTAATCAATTCTGGTTCAGTCTGCTGATGTTTGAAGCTGTGTGTACTGTCTGCAATCTGTTTGTGCTAAGTACTGCTATTACTTCCATATAGTTTCAGATCTTATTTATGATGTGAGCTGGGGATATCAATATGCAGTGCATTGCTTACTGTTGCTAGTCGCTTTGTCAATCAGTTTTGTGTGACTAGATTAATTTTGGTTGTTTCAATATCTTTCAAAGTTCAGGTTTTGTTTTCTGGTTCTGTTATTTCAAACACTTCTGAAATACTTTCTCTCTTTGAGTTATTGAGTCTGGACAGGATCTGAGTGTTTTGTTTTTGTTACAAGTTGCTGGAACAAAACAATTGTTCATCTTAATTTTCAGTTTGTACTCAGAACCAGTTTGGTTGTCTCAATTTTAATCTCTACTCCTGAGTTGTGTTCAAATAAGTAGCAATTCAGTTTCTGAGTATCAGTTTACTTCCTAGTTTGAGTATTTCAGTTCTGATTTGTTGCAACTCTTATTCCTGTTTTCAGTATGCTATCATTTGATTGCAATAGATTCAAGCTATTCTGAATTGTCAATGGTTTGAGCTATATTCAGGAAATAAAATTCTATAAATAGTGTGTGATCTAATAATCTAACATTCTGTTTATCATGTTAATCTGAATCAAATTGCCTTGGCTGGTGTAAGTTCAGGACTATCTAGTGTTTGAAATTAATCAAATTGTGTGCAGTCTTGTGAAGTGCTTCTCTAGAAATTATTTCATGCAATGAAATTCTGTTAGTGAATAGTAAAGTGCTGAGTGATTCAATCTTGCTACTATTCATTGTCCGACAAGGTTGAATACTGTTCAAGAATTCTGATTTCAAAATTAAGTTGAGTTCAAATGGTGATTCTTGAACTTCTGTTTAAATCTGTATTCTAGAAATGCAATTGTGTTGATGAATTACTGCTTGAGATATTTTTTGGATGTGCTACAGTAAACGATGTATTTAGTATTATACCAAAACTGATTTTATTGAACTGCTTGTTGAAATTCAGATTCAAGCAAGGATGATGAGTTGTGAATCTTTGTATGTTGTGTTGATACAACATTGAGAATGAAACTTGCATACTGAAACATAATTTGACAAATATACTATGTTGAAGTTTCATTTACTATTCATAGTCCGAAAAAATTCAGAAGTAGTTGAATCTCAATTGTGATTGAGTTAAAACGTTCTGATTTACTTTTTACAATTGAATTTGATCTCTAGAGTGAGTGTTCTGATAGTTGTTATTTGATAAGCTTGAATCAAAGCTGTTTTGGGCGTTTGAATCATTTTGAGCTCTAAATTGTTGTACTGTTTGGATTGAAACTTGAAATTGAGTTCTTAGAGGTGCGTTGGGTGATTCGATTAGGCCACCACTTCGAAAGAAAGTGTCGAGGCGCCTATTCACCGCCCCATCTAGTCGCCATTTTGATCCCACAATTTGTATCAGAGCCGGTTTGATCACGAGTTGACCTTTACCGGTTGTGATCCTTTTTAGCGACATGGAAAGGAACACCAAGATACCGATGTTTGATGGTAGAGACTATACCTATTGGAAGGTGCACATGGAGGCTTATTTTCTTAGCCAAGGAAGTGTGATATGGGACATTGTTGCATCCCACTACACGATTCCTGAAACTCGTACCTCAGAGACTAAGAAGGCTCAATATGAATGTAATAGCAAGGCTAGAAACATTCTTTTAATTAGTGTGAGTCGAAACGAGTTCGACAGGGTTCAGCACCTTAGTAAGCTCGAGAGATTTGGTCGACATTGAGTACTTTTCATGAGGGCACATCACAGATCAAGGATAGGAGGTAGAGCACGTATAATCAAGAATATCAACTATTCGTGCAAGGCCCTGGCGAATCTGTTGATGCTTTGCTTGCTCTCTTTGACGGCATTGTTAGTAAGTTGCGCTCCACTGGGACATTAGCTTACTCTGATCATGACCGAGCGATCAAACTTCTCTATGCTCTGGATCATAGCATATGTCAAGTAAAGATCTCAAGCATTGAAGAGTCTATGAGTTTTGATACTTTGACATGCGATGAACTCATCAGTAAGCTTAAGTCCACCGAGATTGCCAAGGCGTCTCGACCAGGAGCTGGAAAATATTTGTTGCCTTCGATTGCTTTGTGTTCCAGCCCTGGCAGTGGCACCTCATCTGGTGCTTTTGACTTGTCCTCCCTTGTCTCTGTCACAAAAGAACAAGTGGATGTTCTAGATGATGAGGAGCTAGCTCTCATCGTCAGAAAGTTCACTCGCTTTTACAATGATAGACGAGACCAAAGGAGAGGAGGGTCACAGGGGTGTTTTAAAATGAAAATGAGCACAAGCCCCAAAAATGGAACAAGAAACCTTGTTTCAGAGGAAAGCGAGGAAAAAATGGCTAAGAGAGTAGCCAGAGCTTTTGTGGCCGCCCTCAGTGACATCGACAGCACGTCAAGCGAGGAGTCAAGCTCAGAGGAAGAGGAGCCTCCCAAGAAAGAGAAGAAGAAGAAGACAGTGGACATCATCGACCTTTTCTTCACGGTCAACGGTGACTATAGCAGTGATGAGCTTGACGCTTCTAAGGTATATCTATCCCGTGATCAGCTTCTCATTCAGAATGATGAATTGCACAATGCTGTTTATTCTCAGGATAGATTGCTTAAACTTGCTACTAAAGAACGTATTGAACTAAAACTCAGACTTGAAGCTATCTCCACTGAACTTGCTATTTTGAAATCTAAGTCTGATGTTGTCGATTGTGAGTCATGTCTTACTGTTATGGATGAGCTTGCTCCGCTACGTTTTATACATGCTCAAACTATTGAAAAACTTGAATTAACTAAACAACAGTTTTTGTTGGTGGAGTCTAGTCCTGCGGTCATTAACGAATGCCTAAACTGTCCTTTGCTTGTTGAGAGCATAAATTTGAGAGATAGGCATGTTGATAAACTTAAGGCTAGATTGGAGAGTGCTGAGTGTTCTAAGGATGTGCAGCCAGCGTGTCCCACCTACATCACCCTTAAGGACCAACTCATCTTTGCTAGAGAGCAAGCGGAAAAATTTAAATGTGAGAATGACTACCTTCTCTCCGTTGTGGAAAAATGCAGTGAAGGAAAGGGTAGGATGGACAAGCTTTTGGCTAAAACCAAAATGTGTGTTGACAGGGCAGGGTTAGCTCTCGGGTTGGATTTTGAGAGAACCACTACAAACACTTTGAGCAAAACTGTGTTCACTCCTCCCACTACCCTTGAGAAAGAGAGAGCCCTATTAGACACCGATCAAAAAGCCAAGAATCCTACCCAACCGACAAAGAAAGCACTTCGTGCTGCAGATAAACCTCCTCAGCCAAAATGTAAGAAAACTGTGAGATTTGTGCCTGAGACCCATACCCACACACCCAAGAAAGTGTATCACTGTTCTTATTGTCATCGGGTGGGTCATTTGGTTGGGTTTTTTCTTTCGTCGTATCAGGGATGAGCGATGGTCTTTTGCTATGAGTTTTCAGGACATGCACTCCCCATCTTTAGTTATGCATGAGTATGCTTTTCGCTCTTATCCTGATGTTGAGTCCCCACATGGTTTTGAGAGTGATTATGCCCCTCGTGGTGTACACCATGCTTCATATGGTGGTAGATCACGTGTAAGAGGCTTTGATGCTCGATAGGTTGGGAGACCTCGTCGATTTATAGGATCACGCTTTATTGCTAGACCACACACTTTTTATCATGGTTTATCTCCTCTGCATGGTCAGTCTTCTACTTTGCCTGGATCTTGAGTTTTGCGCTACTGGATTCCAAAACAATTTTTATCTCACCCTCTCACTGAGCATCCGAGAGATACTAGCATGTTTTGAGGGGGGGCTGTGTAGCATTGCATGAGCTTCTGTCATATGATTATTTGCTTTTACAAGTACATGCTTCGTTATGCCTTTGTAGTATTGTCTTTAATATTGTTGACTATACTTAGCATGATTTCATCTGAGAATTGACATGAGCATGGCTTTTATTTGTGAAAATTTGAAAATGGTCACTACTTAGGCTAGAAACTAGCTTGAATGGGTTGAGTGCTTTTGCTAGCTTTTTCACACCTGATAGCTAGGTCCTTTCTATCCTGTATGATAATACGCAACTTGATTTAATCAAAATTAAATGAAAATGAATGAAAATGAAAATGAAAATTGAATGAAAATGAAAATGAAGATGGATGATATTCATGATTTTATGTGAAAAGATCTAGGTGGGTTTGCTTTGTCGCACTATTTTGTTCTGGACGGCTTACCATAGCACTTTGGTAAGAACCGGGACGTTGTAGTGTTTGCCGAGACCATTGCTTTAAGCTACTGATGGTTTCAACCTAGGCTTAGCATGGTCAGTTTCATAAGGTTGACATGCAAATAACCCCTGGCACAAAAATGAAAAATTTAAAATTCATTGCATATCATGTTTGCTGAAGCACCTTGGAGTGGGATACGCTTATCTAGTGTGTGCTTGCTTAGCTTTTGCATCTCATGCCTTGACATGTCTAGTATGCTAGTCGGAGTGGTGATGCTTTTATTTGCTAAAATCTGAAAATGCTTGCTCATGCCTTTTGTTTAGACGGTATTCATTTGAGGATGTCATACAGTACTTTTGGATGATATTCAAGGCGAATGCTTGTTTGTACTGTAATTTTAGCTGCTCATGTTTTAGAAGCTCACATATCTGCTTTACCCTCTTTTCCCTCTTTGCAAATTTTTATCTCTTTGATGCCTGCATTGTCAAAGGGGGAGAAATGATCTACATGATGCTTTGGTTTTTGGATTGCCTGGTTAAGGGGGAGTTGGCTTTTATGTTGAAATGTTTTGCTTTGCATGTTGCATCGAGATACTTTTGCGCTTTTTCTTTGACTTGCATAAGGTTTTTGCCTAGGCAGGGAGATATTTTACCAAGTGACATGTTTTGTTTTTTTTGTGAGTTTTTATGGTCACCTGAGCGCGTAACTTGCTATCTCATCATGTCTTTGCTTTGGGGTTGTCAATGCACTCATCAAGGGGGAGATTGAGAAACCAAAGATGGTTTTGGTCTGGATGATGAGTGATTGACAAGGATGAGCGTCTGAGTCGATGAATGGTTGAGAGTGGGTTGAGTGCATCGAGGGGTTCGATGTGGAGTGAAGGTTTGGCTGCCGAGGGTTCGGCGGTGCGTCGCGTTCTTGTTTTGGCTTGTCTTGTTTGTGCAGGGTGGAGATGCTGACCGACTATCGATGGCGGGTGATCGAGGGTCGAGCGGGGAGCTTGATGCCGGAGGATCAGGGAGGCTGGGCGAAGTTGGACAAGATCTCAAGAGTGCACGAAGAAACGAAGCGAGACATGGACAGACGGCTGACTGCGATGGCGTGTCGACCGGGTTCGCGAGATGGAGGCCAGGACAAGCTTTCGGGCGGCTTGAGGGGATCGAGGGCGGAAGTGGATTGCTGGCGCTCGGAGTCACGAAGCGGTGACACGAGTCGAAGGGCTGAGAAGGCTTTGTCGGTTTTTGCTGAAAATTTTCGGAACTTTAAACGTTTTTACTATTTCAATAAAATAGTGTCAAGTTTTAATTTAATTTTTTAGTGTCATAGTGTGTACTTTTTAGAGTATTTTTGGAGTGTATATATTCTGAAAATATTCTAAAGAGGGGTCTATTGTAATAGGGTATTTTTAGGTTTAATTTCTCAGCAATGTATATCGAGTCTTTCTAGGGGGCTTTGTGTAAAATGGGCCTTCTAGAAACATGGGAAGGTGGGATATTTATCCCCCTCCCTGCTGTCATCCGTGTGAGTGAATCATTCAGATCGATGGAGAAAATTTTCCACAAAAATTCGATTGAACCAGAACTTCATCTTCCTGCTGCGATTGCATGACCGTGAACAACATTCATAAACTTGTGCCGGATGCACAACAGGGCTTCTAGGATTGCCGTAGTTGCTGTTCCTCGTCCAGAACTGTGCTGAATCCAGCGGGAGTTCAGGTAAATGCTCCATAAAACTTCTGTGAATTCTTGATGATTTGAGAGGGTTTCTAGTGAGTTTTCTCCTGGGTGTTATTGAAGGATATTCTGAATAGTTTTGTTTGTATACTATACTCTATCTTCTAGATGTTTGAAATATTAGTTCCTCATATATTCTGTAGTTCATTTCTGATGCAATTATGTATGAGAGTTTGAATGTGTTTGGATAAAATTTGTGCATTCCATGTTGATAATTTGTTAAATCAATCATTTTTCTGTTCTGGTTCAAAGTGTGTTAGCTACATCTGTCCACATAATTTTGTGCTTGGTGAAATGTTTTCATCTCCAATCATGAACTATTTTGTCTAGTCTGATTTTGTGATTAAGGTTGAGATGATTATATTAGTTCTATGCAAATGAGTACTTAGATTATGAGATCAGTCTTTTGAACTTTTGATCAAGTTCATCAGTTCATCTTATCTGCCCTCTAATTTCTTAGAGAGATCTGTTTTGAGAGAAGGAAGTGCTCTATTTCAATCTGATTTAATGTTCTACATCTTTGATTGTCTGTTTCTCTGAATCAACCTTCACTTAATCAATTCTGGTTCAGTCTGCTGATGTTTGAAGCTGTGTGTACTGTCTGCAATCTGTTTGTGCTAAGTACTGCTATTACTTCCATATAGTTTCAGATATTATTTATGATGTGAGCTGGGGATATCAATATGCAGTGCATTGCTTACTGTTGCTAGTCACTTTGTCAATCAGTTTTGTGTGACTAGATTAATTTTGGTTGTTTCAATATCTTTCAAAGTTCAGGTTCTGTTTTCTGGTTCTGTTATTTCAAACACTTCTGAAATACTTTCTCTCTTTGAGTTATTGAGTCTGGACAGGATCATCTGAGTGTTCTGTTTTTGTTACAAGTTGCTGGAACAAAACACTTGTTCATCTTAATTTTCAGTTTGTACTCAGAACCAGTTCTCAATTTTAATCTCTGCTCGTGAGTTGTGTTCAAATAAGTAGCAATTCAGTTTCTGAGTTTCAGTTTACTTCCTAGTTTGAGTATTTCAGTTCTGATTTGTTGCAACTCTTATTCCTGTTTTCAGTATGCTATCATTTGATTGCAATAGATTCAAGCTATTCTGAATTGTCAATGGTTTGAGCTATATTCAGGAAATAAAATTCTATAAACAGTGTGTGATTTGATAATCTAGCATTCTATTTATCATGTTAATCTGAATCAAATTGCCTTGGCTGGTGTCAGTTCAAGACTATCTAGTGTTTGAAATTAATCAAATTGTGTGCAGTCTTGTGAAGTGCTTCTCTAGAAATTATTTCATGCAATGAAATTCTGTTAGTGAATAGTAAAGTGCTGAGTGATTCAATCTTGCTACTATTCATTGTCCGACAAGGTTGAATACTGTTTAAGAATTCTGATTTCAAAACTAAGTTGAGTTCAAATGGTGATTCCTGAACTTCTGTTTAAATCTGTATTCTAGAAATGCAATTGTGTTGATGAATTACTGCTTGAGATATTTTTCGGATGTGCTACAGTAAACGATGTATTGAGTATTATACCAAAAAACTGATTTTATTGAACTGCTTGTTGAAATTCAGATTCAAGCAAGGATGATGAGTTGTGAATCTTTGTATGCTGTGTTGATACAACATTGAGAATGAAACTTGCAAACTGAAACATAATTTGACAAATATACTATGTTGAAGTTTCATTTACTATTCACCGTTCGAAAAATTTCAGAAGTGGTTGAATCTAAATTGTGATTGAGTTAAAACATTTTGATTTACTTTTTACAATTGAATTTAAACTTGAATCAAAGCTTGAATGTTCTGATAGTTGTTATTTGAGAAGCTTGAATCAAAGTTGTTTCGGGCGTTTGAATCTTTTTGAGCTCTAAATTGTTGTACTGTTTGGATTGAAACTTGAAATTGAGTTCTTAGAGGTGCGTTGGGTGATTTGATTAGGCCATCACTTTGAAAGAAAGTGTCGAGGCACCTATTCACCCCCCTCTAGTCACCATTCCAATCCCACACTCTGAGGCTAAGAAACAACAGTATGATTCTAAGTGTAAAGCTAGGAACATATTGTTGATAAGTCTGAGTCAGAATGAGTTTGATAGGGTCCAACACGTGCGTACTACTAGGGATATTTGGACTACTCTTGAGTGTTTCATGAGCGCTCTACTTAGATTAAGGCTAGACAAAGAAGCTCATAAAACCAGGAATATCAATTGTTTGTGCAAGGGCACGACGAATCTACGGATGTCATGTTTGCTATATTTGATAGCATTGTGAGCAATTTGCGTTCCACTGGAACTTTACCTTATTCTAATCATGATCTTGCAATAAAGCTTCTCTATCCCCTTGACCGTGGCATATGGGATGTGAAGATATCTAGCATCGAGGAATCCACAACTTACGACACATTAACTTGTGATGAACTCTTTAGCAAGCTGAAGTCCACTGAGATTGCTAAGGCAGCTCATCAAGGACTTGGAAACTCTTTGCCAAATACATGGCACTAGTTTCTGATTCTACCGGTGACACCTCATCTAGAGGTATTGCATCAGATTCTTTTGGCTCTTGTGTATTTGCTGGTGGTTTTGTCTTGTCCTCTCTGGTCTCTATCACAAAAGAGTAGGTGGATACCTTGGATGATGAGGATTTTGCTCTCATTGTCAAGAAGTTCATCCGGCTCTATAATGATAGATGGGTTCAGGGGAGAGGAGGCTCTCGTGGGTGTTTTGAGTGTGGGGATACATCGCATATTAAAGCAATCTACCCTAAAATCAAAAAGAATGATTATAATGACCACAAGCACCAGAAGAGGGATAAGAAGCCTTTCTTCAAGAAGAACCGCGACAAGCTGGCTAAGAGAGAAACCAAGGCAACATCTAGAGCATCATGACTGCATTGAGCGATATTGACACTTCTTCAAGTGAAGAGCCAAGCTCTGACGAGGATGAACTACAAAAGGAGGAGAAGAAGGTGAAGGACTTCACCAGCTTCATGGTCGACAGCATCAACGACAGCGACAATGAGCCAGACATAACAGAGATAACGCTATCCTATGACCAACTTTCAATTAAAGTTTATGAGCTTAGTGATGCATTGATTAGTTAGGATAGGTTGGCTGTGAAGGCTGCTCATGAATTAAAAGAACATAGACTTAGGAGTGAATCTGTCTCAACTGAATATGTCATGCTTAAGTCTAAGTTAAATGATACTGAATTTGAGTCCTCATGTGTTGTCATGAGTGAGCTTTCCGAGATACATTCTGTGCATGCTCGAACTATCTGTTGATAGCAAAAATGGCATTAATGGCTGAGATTGTCAAAATATCAATTTTGGTGATGTTGGCCAAAAATACACATGTCCGGGGTCAAGCCGAAGCCCTATAGGGCCGAAGGTCCATTGGGTTATGGGCTCTGAAAGCCTCTGGCCAGCCCACAACATTCGGCCAGGAAGCCTTCGGAGGCCCACGCCGCCGAAGCTTCGGCCCGAGGAGTAGGCTTCGATGGGCCTGGCTGAAGCCCACTTCGGCTGAGACAGAGTTGATACAATTCCAGCTAAGTTTTTATCTCTATCCAAGCCGAATTATAGCAGATTAGATCAGTTTGGCCACTATAAATAGAGAGGCGAGGCCAGCTTAGAGCCCCCTACACAAATCAAACACAAAGCCCTAGCTTTGATCACATTTATTTACCTTTACTTTTCTGTACCTCTTCGTGGGTTTGCCTAGAAGCCCTTTGTCGGCCACTTCAGAATAGTGGTAATCCTTGTTACTTCGCTTGTGAAGTATCCGTTAATCTAAGTAATAGATTGCTATCGCGTTGTTACTTCACCTGTGAAGTATCCACTAATCTGCGTAATAGATTGCTACCTTCGCTACTAGTGCAACACTTAGCATAATTCGGTCCTCAGGACGAATTAGTACTTCGAACCCTCTTTGTTGCAGGTTTCCACGTTCGGAGCTACTTCGTCGGAGGTGTCCGAAGCTGAGAGATCGGTTTCCGAGGTCATCAGGACACCCTTCGTCAAGAATTCTGCTTCGACCACACGCTTCACCAGCACACTTCATCATGATAGGCTTCGCTAGCACACTTCGCCATGCTCGTACTCCGCTCTGGACGAAGTTATGCCCGCGCACGGCCCTCACGTCACCATTTTGTATCTTGCCGTATCAGAGACCTCACACCGAACCCCACCATTCGGAGGTGATTGTCGCGTCCAGATCCGTTTGGAGTTCATCTTCGACCAGATCAGTCCGAACGCCTAAGGTACCCTTCGGCGGGACACTTTGCAACCAGACGCCGAAGGTATACTTCGGTGACCCCCTTCGCATCATACTCCGGAGCAGACATGCTCCGACTAGTTTGCTGATTTATTTTGTTTGAAAATATTTCTTTCGGCTAATTGGATTATTGTTGAACCCGAAACGGTGACCAGAGGGGGGTGAATGGGAGGTTTTAAAATTTCAGACTAAAAATAGTCTTCTGTTTTAATTCTGTCTTCTGCAGAACAGGCTTCGAACACACCCTTCGAAGTTCAGGTTCGGAGGTATTTTACAGCTCCGAAAACAGGATTCGCAAGGAGCAAAAGTTTGAAGCCAAGAAGACTTCGCTCCACCCACAACCCCGAAAATTTAGCTCTGCTAAGTCAGTGCAGGCTCCGCACACAGGGTGCCTTCGAGCAGGCTTCGCACTTCACCCTTCGCAAGAGCGGACTTCCCTCTGAGGACTTCGACCAAATACTCAGCAACAACAACTAGTGCTGGGCTTCGTACTTCGAAGGTCTAAACGCACACTGAACACACTTCACCAAGGACTTCGATAAGGGAAGAAAACGGGCTTCGATCTAAGCCAACAACAGTGTTTTGCTAGTAATCAGAGAGGTCTAGCCTCTAGTTTACATAGAACGAACAGACACTGAAAAACTCACAATTCACCCGAACAGGCTTCTCACACACTTCTCCAGAAAAGATTCAGTGCACAAACTCAACTCAAAAGAAGTGAGACACAGAGAGATCGAAGCATGCAGTGAAGTATGCATACAAGTTCAATCAGTAAATGAAAACAAAATCAAAACTTCATTGCTTGAACAGGGAACACAAAATGAACTCACATGATGAATACAAATAGTGTGGTGGCTAGAACAGGAGTTCTACAATGGCTACTCAAAGTGTTGATGTGACCTAGCTAGCCTCCACTATTTAAAGGCACTATTCAGCCCTGTGAATAGACTACTTTACCACTAGGGTTTACACTATTTTTGTCTCATCAGAACAGGGTGATACAGCTGGTAGTCTACTTTATTTGGAGGCTTCTTTTGTCAGCTTCACAGAGGGGACAACATCATCTTTTGCAGAGCAGACACGGTCAGCCTTTGCAGTTTTGTAGCCTTCTGAAGCCCCCCTTCGCACGCGAGGGGTGCGGTAGCTTCGGTGAGAATCCTTGAGTCTGACGGCCTTCGCTTCACCGATGTCAACCTTCAATACAGAGACAGTTTTGAGCCGAAGCCGTCAAAGCCCTTAGGCCTTTGCACCAACACCTTCGGAGTGGACCACCATGGCTTCGCAGCTTCTCCCAGCTCAAACTCCGTCAGTCCGTGTACCGAAGCCATGCATGGCCGAAGTACCTCAAGTCAGCCTCACTCCGGAGCCAGCCTCACTTTCGGAGCCAGCCTTACTCCGAAGCCCCACCTTCAGAGTACCACCCTTCGAAGTCCATCCTTCGTCCAAGGCCTCCGCATGAAGCATTCCATGAGCACTTCGTCGCAGTGTCTCTCCCGAGAACACTCCTCGACGATCCTCACCCAAACCATGCCTTCGATGCACCTCGACTTCTGAGACCTTCATCGAGTATACCTTCGAGTGCCTCCCTCCGGATCACAATTCGAACGCCTTGCCTCATTGCTGAGAACTTGGTCCACCATACTCCGAAGTCACTCCATTCGGACTACCCTACGAAGTGCCTCGCCTCTGAGGACTCCGTCTCGGAGTACCTTCACCCGGAGCTACACTCCGCACTTACTGCCTTCTCCTGGCGCACCTCGACCCGAGGTCCGACCTCGACCCCTTCGCAACCTTCGTGACGAAGCTCCCTACTCCCCTGGCATCAAGTCTCCCACTTGACCCAGGTTCACTTGCTACAAACCGTCCGTCACCTCCGAAGTCACCTGCGCACCACAAACAAACAGACAAGTATATCCAGTACCTCGGAGACCTCTCCGGGTAAACAACCTTCGATACACACTCCGGTGTACCGCCCAAAGTACCAAACCCTTCAGTACAACCCAGTCATCGTGTACTGTCGGACCCCTCCGATAGGCACACTCCGCTGCAACAGCTGCAGCAAAACAGACCCACCGAACCCTTCGGTGAAACAACCTCTGAACCCCTTCGGAAGGACCCCTTCGAACCAGAGGGTAAAATCTGTCAATCACTCATCACAGACTCCAAAACTAACCCTTGGTTTCTCAATCTCCCCCTTGATGAGTGCATTGACAACCAAATTCAAGTTCAAGAAAATTTGAAAAAAATCAGCACACAAGTGACCATAAAAACTCAGAAACGAGTCAAATCATGTCACTTGACAAAAGAATTTTCCTCCCCCTTTTTCAAAAGAGTAAAAGCCCCTTCGGCAAATCTTCCCTTTGTAAGATAAAAACTCCCCCTGAGTTATTTTACCCCTTGCTACAGAGAACTCAAAAATTTCTCCCCCTTTGGCAATGCAAGCATCAAGGAGCATTCAAAAGATGCAAAGCTTCGAGATGAGCAGAATTGCAAAGACATATAAAGCAAAAATATGCCAACATTAATATAAATTTTTCATGTGCTCAGCTCAATTTAACATTCTCTAAAAAACATGATGACAACATGTGATTTTATCATTTTGAAATAAAAGCATCACCACTCAATCAAGGTAACTAAACAAGTAATAGCAAGGACTGCGCAAAGCTAGTTAATTTCTACTCTAGATAGACAAGTCCAGTTCAAGTGGAGCATTGAAAGCAAACTTGATAAACAATGAATTTTTGTTGTTCTTTTCAGAATGCCAGGGGTTATTTGTTTGTCTACCTTATACTTTCCAATCAGGCCAAGCCTAGGCATGAAAGCCATCAGAAGTTTAAGGCATTGATTTTGGCATACACTACACTATCCCAGTTCAGACCAATGTGCAACGGTAAGCAGTCTAGAATAGAGTAGTGCGACAAACAAACCCACCTGGATCTTTTTCGCTTGTATCATGCAAATCATGGATTTTTGAATTTTTTAATTAAGTGAACAAATTGTTTAGCACTTTGATGAATCTCCATGAATACAATTTTTTTTAAGTTGCAATGTTTAGCATCCAAAGAAAAGGTGTCTTGCTATCAAGCAGATAAAAGATAGCTAAAGTAGTCCTCTCTAAACATGCTAGATTCAAGACTAAGCAGTGAGCATGATTTGATTTTGGAAAGAAAAATCATGAACATAATGTTTCAGACATATTAAAGAGAGCTGAGCTGACATGATTTCATGAATTAAAATCAAGCATATAAGTGCAAAAGATGTAAATGCAATTTCATACACAATGAGCATATGTAGGACAATCAAAACTGCTCCCCCTCACAAAATGTCGTAAGGGTGACAAACACCAAGTTCCCCACGCAAGTAGGCAAAACGAGAAGCATCGAGGGGTTTTGTGAAAATATCGGCTAGCTGGTGTTGGGTATCAACATATTGAAGTTCAATATCACTCTTCTCATTATGATCTCTGAGAAAATGATATCGCACATCAATGTGTTATCACAGAAAAGTGGAACACTCTTATAATCTAACCCGAAATCCCGCAAAGTGGAAACCATCCACAAAATCTGAGAGCAACAGCTAGCTGCAGCAACATATTCGGCCTCAGCCGTCGATTGTGCAACACTAGACTATTTGCGGGAAGACCAGCAAACCAACGAAGTACTCAGAAAATGACAAGTACCAGAGGTACTTTTCCTATCAATCCTACACCCAGCAAAGTCCGCATCGGAATAACCTCGAAGACACAAAGAAGAAGACGCAGAATACCAAATGCCAAATTTAAGGGTATGTTTGAGATACCTGAGAATGCGCTTTACCGCTTGGCGGTGCGAAGCACGAGGTGAAGCCTGAAAATGAGCGCACAGACACACTGCAAAGTTTATGTCTGGCCTCGTAGCAGTCAAGTAGAGGAGTGAGCCGATCATGCTTCGGAACTCCTTCTAATCTACGACTTCTCCATCTTCGTCAGGATCCAAAGCTACAGATGTAGCCATTGGAGTGGCAAGGGGCTTCGCATCACTCATGTCGAACTTCTTGAGCAGGTCCTTGGTGTACTTCATCTGGTGGACGAATGTACCTTGTTTGCTTTGCTTGATTTGCAAACCAAGGAAAAATGTGAGTTCGCCCATCATGGATATCTCGAACTCCCTGCTCATGGTATCTGCAAACTCGGCAACCAAAGCATGAGAAGAGCCACCGAAGATGATATCATCCACATAAATCTGGACTAGGAGGAAATCTTTGCCATGCTTGAGAGTGAACAGTGTTTTATCAACAGAACCCATCAAATACCCTCGCTCAAGCAGAAAATACTTAAGTCTATCATACCATGCCCAAGGGGCCTGCTTGAGTCCATAAAGAGCCATATGAAGTTTAAGGACTTTATGTGGGTATTTAGGGTTCTCAAAACCAGGGGGTTGTTTTACATAAACATCTTCGCCTATGAAGCCATTAAGAAAAGCACTTTTGACATCCATTTGATAGAGTTTGAAACCACGGGATGCCGCAAATGCAAGTAAAATCCTAATGGCCTCAAGACGAGCAACAGGTGCAAAAGTTTCAGTAAAATCAATCCCTTCTAATTGAGAATAACCCTGAGCTACAAGTCTAGCCTTGTTTCTAACTACAGACCCATCTTCCCCTTGTTTGTTTTTGAAAATCCATTTTGTTCCAATGAAATGAACATTTGGTGGAGGATCAACTAAAGTCCAGACTTGGTTTCTCTCAAAATTTTCAAGTTCTTCATGCATGACATTGATCCAACTAGAATCAGAAAGTGCATGACAAACATCTAAGAGCTCAAAAGAAGCAACAAAAGTTGAATCAATGAAATGAGCATGAGAACGAACATTTGGTGGAGGATCAACTAAAGTCCAGACTTGGTTTCTCTCAAAATTTTCATGTTTTTCATGCATGACATTGATCCAACTAGAATCAGAAAGTGCATGACTAACATCTAAGAGCTCAAAAGAAGCAACAAAAGTTGAATCAATGAAATGAGCATGAGAACGTGTTACCCTTTGATCAAGCTCACCAATGATCCGCTCGGGAGGATGCATCCTTTGAACATGATGTGGAGCCTCGCGGCGGGATGCAGTCTCCCCCTCAACTTGTGTGTTAGAGTGGTCCAAGATGAACGATGTCTAGGTAGTTGCTTCAGGACCTTGTGCCGAAGTGGTTGAAGCGGGGTCGGCTTCGGGGTTGATGTCGAGGGAAGTAGGGGTTCATCCTCGAAATCTCCGGGATCTTCTTCTTCGAAGATGGTTTGTTCCATGTCGTGTTCATTTGCCTGTTCAAAGGTAGAACTAACAGAGGGGGTTGATTCATCAAAAGTCACATCACATGACTCGATGATAGTGTTAGTTTCCAAATTATAAACACGATAAGAATGACCATGTGTAGTGTAACCCAAAAAGATCCCGTCAGAAGAACGCGACTCAAATTTGTCCAAATTTCTACGTTTTAGGATAAAGCACCGACAACCAAAACCTCGAAGATGAGTATCTTTGGGCTGTCTCCCAAAACGTAGCTCATAAGATGTCAAGTTCAAAATTGAGCACAAGAAGATTCAGTTCGAGATGTAACAAGCAGTGTTCATGGACTCAGCCCAGAATTTTCTAGGAGTCCTATGCTCATCGAGCATCATCCTAGCCATCTGAACCAAAGTGCGGTTCTTTCTCTCAACAACACCGTTCTGTTGAGGAACCCACGGAGAAGAGAATTGATGTTCTATGCCATGCTCCATGCAAAAGTCAACAAAGAGACTGTTCTTGAACTCAATGCCATTATCACTTCGAATGAATTTCAATGCACCAGGGAGTTAAGTGAAAAGTCTCAAAGCCAAGCTCCGAAAGTGTGAAAACACTTCATCCTTGCTGGCAAGAAAGAAGACCCAAGAGTAGTGAGAGAAATCGTCGACAATGACTAACCCGAGAAGGACCTACAGTGTCCATGTGGAGAAGTTCTCTGGGTTGCTCAGTCATCACCGTGGTGACTGGCGAGTGCGAAGCGATAATCATTTTTCCATGTCGACATGGATCGCAAACTAAATTCTTCTCAAACTTGAGCTTGGAAAATCCTCGGATCAGACATAGGGCACTTAGACGAGCGAGCAACTCAAAGCTCATATGCCCTAGTCTCCTATGCCACTTCCACAGCTCAGAAGTAGAATGTGCAAAAAGACAATGAGAAGAACCAGAAGACTCAGAAAAATCAGCTCCAAAAACTCTCCCAACTCTGAAGATCTTACAAACCACAACGCAATCAAAATTGAGTACTTGCGAAGTATCGCGATGGAATCACACTTCGAAGCCCTCATCAAGCAATTGAGATACAGAAAGCAAATTATATCCCAAGTTTTCAACCAAAGCAACATCTTTGAGAGTGAAATTCGAGTTGATTCTTACCACACCTTTACCTTTCACTCTACTCCTTCGATTGTTGCCGAAGGTGATATGTTCCCTTTGCTTGGTTGTTGTGAGGCTGGAAAACCATGCTGCATCTCTGGTCATATGGCGTGAACAACTGGAGTCCATTATCCACGTGCCCTCCAAGCCTCGGTCCGGCGCCTACACATGATAAGATGATCTCGATCGCTCAGTGCTGGGGTGAGTGAATACATGACGAGGCATCCAACACGGAGTGATACGAGTAGTAGGCACAGTAAAAGTAGACTGTCTACGCACAGGATAATCAGAATGATGCAAAGTGTGAGGTCTACCTCCTATATGCTGTGATCTAAAAGTATGACGAGGTCTCCTACTCTAACGAGGTACAAAGCTACTCACACGGGGTCTACCACCATATGGAACATGGTGAACACCTCGTGGAGAAAAACCTCTCCGAGAAGTACGAGGAGCCTCGAAAATAGGATGTGAGTACAACTTAGACTCATGCATACCTCGAGATGGGTAATGCATGTCCTAGAAACTCATCGCCTGAGAGCGTCGCTCATCCTTGATGCGACGAAAACAGAACCCAACCAAATGACCCGCCCGCTGACAATAGGAACAATGAAACACTCTCCTGGGATCACTCACATGGGTCATAGGAGCAATCCTCCTAGGCTCCTTGGGCTTCCGCCGAGTGGTTTTCTTGGGAGGAATTTTCTTTGCCGGAGGAGTGGTTTTCTTCAGAGTTTGGGTAGGATTTTTGGCTGATGGAGTGTCTAACAGAGCTCTCTCTTTCTCTAAGGTAGTGGGTGAGGTAAAAATAGTTTTGTTCTCAATGTCTGAAGTAATCCTCTCAAAACCCAATCCCAGAGCTAACCCTACTCTGTCAGCACACATCTTGGTCTTGGCCAAGAGCAAATCCATCCTACCCTTTCCCTCAGTGCATTTGTTAACCACAGAAAGAATGTATTCATTTTCAGTCATGAGGTTCTCAGCTCGCTCTCTAACAGTGCCGAGTTGGTCCTTAAGGGTTATGTATGTGTCACACACAGGTTGCACATCCTTAGAACTACCGGCCCTCTCCAATCTAGCCTCTAAATCCTGAACATGCTTATCACATAAATCAATGCCCTCACGTAATAAGGGGCAGTTCATGCATTCAATTATATCATGAGGACTAGAATCCACCATCAAAAGCTGCTTCTGTGTAGTCTCAAGCTCAGAAAGAGTTTGAGCATGCATAGAACGCAATTGAGCAAGCTCACCCATGACAACAGTGCAAGATTCACATTCAGCATCATTAACTCTAGACTTAAGCATGGCATAATCAGTAGAAACAGATTCTAGCCTAAGTCTAAGGTCTTTTCTATCTCTAGCATTTTGCACAAGTAATCTATCGTGACCAAGAACTACTTCATTTAGTTCATCTAATTTAATTGAAAGCTGGTCATAGGATAGTGGTACCTCAGATGAGTCAAGCTCATCGCCGCTGTGATCACTGTCGGCCATGAAGCAAAGGCCGGTGAAATCTCTTCCCTTCTTGTCCTTCTTCTGCTCCTTCCTTGGAGGCTCCTCCTCCTCAGAGCTCGACTCCTCAGTTGAGGAAGTGTCGATGTCGCTGAGAGCAGCAAAAAAAGCTCTGGAAGAGGCTTTGGCTACCCTCTTAACCACCTTGCCGCGCTTACCCTTCACAAAGGGTTTCCTCTCCTTCTTGTGGTATTTGGGGTGCTCACTCTCATCTCTCTTCCTGAGTTTAGGGCAATTAGCCTTGATGTGAGAAGTGTCGCCACACTCAAAGAAACCACTAAAACCACTTCTCTTCTGATCCCGTCTCTCATGGTGAAAACGGGTGAACCTTCTCAGGAGCCATGCTGAATAGCGTGGGCCTCATGGCTCCAGATGTGATGAGTCATTGTCAACGATAGTAAAAGAGGACTGAGAAGAGTGAAGATCTGCTGTTTCATGGGCCTCGTGTGACTCAGGTACACGTGCAGCAAGCGACTGTCGGGCAGAGGAGGCTGCGAAGTTGGGCTGGCCCAATTCGGGTACATGGGCCAGGAGCAGCAGAAGACCCACTGGGCTGTTGACCAGGATTGACTCAGGTACACGGGCGGTGAGTGATTGCCGGGCTGAGAGAGCTGCGGAATCGGGCCGGCCCAATCCGGGTACCTGGTGCAAAGCCGGTGGAGGCTTTGTCAGTTTCGGTGCAAAACTGACAACCGTTGATCTTGTATCAGACTGTCCAGAGGAGAAGCCATAGTTGCTACGAAAGCTTAGCTTCTGGATAAGTCATCTGTATCTCTAGGCCCACAGTTAGTCAGTCGAGTCTGTAAAAAATCCTAAGGGCAGTTGAGTCTTTTCCTTTATTTCAGTGTTTGTAAAAAACCCTAAGGGGCTGGTGGAATATTCCTAGTGTTGGGCAGCCTATAAATAGGGCCTCAATCCCTAGGGTTAGGTCACCCTTTTGCTGAAATCTCTTTTTATTCTATTGGGTCATTTTGCTTCCTGCGTTTTCTCTCTCCTGCTCCTGTTCATGTGCGCCGCCAGGCTCCTGTGCAAGAAGTTTCTATTCCTGCATTCTCTCTGCTATTCATTATGCTGTGAGAGTTTATCCTCTGTTGATGAGTGTGGTATGCAGTGATTTTTGTGGATCTGAATCTTCATGCACCGTGCGTTTTTAGATCTCTATTTGCTTCTCTGTTGCTTCTGTTCTTCGTGAGGAGTACTAGTTCTTGCTTGTAGCAAGTAGTACCTACTCCTTGTAGCAACAGTACTCTAGTACTCTAGGCCTGCTTTTTACTGCGTAGCTTTTTGATTGAGTTGACAGGGCCAAAGTCCCTTTTCTTGTGTGAAGTCCAACTCTGTGAAGTAGACTTCGAATATGCAGGCTTCGAATCTGCAGACTTCGAATCTGTAGACTTTGTATCAGCAGACTTCGAATCTGTAGACTTCGAATCTGCAGGCTTCGAATCTGTAGGCTTCGAATCTGCAGGCTTCGAATCAGCAGACTTCGAATCTACAGACTTCGAATCAGCAGACTTCGAATCCGCAGACTTTGAAGCAGGCTTCGACACTACAGGCTTCGACACTGCAGGCTTCGCCAAGTTTCGAACAGGAGACATATTTTGAACAGTAACTTCTCATCTCATTCCATGTGTACATAGATTATTTTACTGAGAAGTTTGATCTGCCATGTCTTGAATATTTTGATAATCTGCCTATTAGCACTGTACTGGTGTTTCTCTATTTTCGACACCGGTCTTTTCTAGGCTAGATACTTTTAGACTTAGGCAATCTGTCCTCGCTTTGCTGCTTAGTCTTTTGAGGTGCGTTGGGTTTTGGGAGCAGGCCATTGATTCGAAAGAATTTTTTTGGCGCCCATTCACCCCCCTCTGGTCGCTACTTTTGGTCCTACAAGTGGTATCAGAGCCTGGTTAGGGTTTTTCCATACCTTAACCGGTTCTAAACCCCAGTAGTGATCATGACGTCTCCTGGCAAGGTCCCGTCCTTGGAAGATTATGGCTATAATTATTGGAAGACTCGCATGCGAGCTTATCTCATGAGCCAAAGCTCGGACATCTGGGACATTTGCGTTCACGCTACGTTTGTTGTATTGCCAGTTGCTGAGCAAGGTACTCCTGGTATCATTGCCCAGCATCTGAACAATAGTAAAGCTGTGAACATTCTGTTTTCTGGTTTAGATCCCACTGAGTTTGAGCGTGTGAGCCATCTCTCCACTGCGAGAGAGATCTGGGCTACCCTCAAGGCACACCATGAGGGAACATCCCAGGTCAAGGCTCGGCTCTATCAGACCTACCGGCATGAATATGAGAACTTCACACAAAAGCCGGGTGAATCTGTTGAAGCATTGTTTGGTCGTTTTCAATCGATCATAGACAAGCTTGGGACAACAAGGCTGATGGTGCTCAGTTAGTCTCAGATCACGAGCAGGCGCTCAAGGTTCTCCATACCTTGGACCCAAAGATCTGGGAGATCAAGGTATCCTCTATCGTTGAGAGTACATCTTATGATACCTTGACCATTTCTGAGTTGTTTAGGAAGCTGAAGGCCATTGAGGTAGATATCCAGTTGAGATCAAATCTCACTGGCTCTGGATCAAAATCTCTAGCCCTTGCTACACCTTCTGTTGATCCCTCTTCTGTGAGTTGTGTTGGGTTCTCTTTGATGTCTATCACTGAGGACCAGCTTGAGTCATTGGGAGATGATGATTTGTGTCTTTTTAACAACCGGGTGCATCGTGTTTATGACAAAAGAATGTTCAAGAGACACGGCACAAAATCCAGGTGCTTTGAGTGTGGTGATCCAAGACACTTCATCGCTGACTGCCCCAAGCACAATGGACACAAGAAGGGCACCGGTGGTGGCTTCCATGACTCCGGCAAGCACGATAGCTCCTCCTTCAACAAGGGCAAGCCAAAGACCAGATTCTTCAGAAAAGCCCTGAAGGACTACCGACGAGAGAAAAAGAAGCGTGACAAGGCCTTCTTCGCTGAGATGGAGAAGAGCTACTCAAAGCGGTCTACGTCTTCTTCCTCTTCATCGAGCTCAAGCGATGAGGAGATCATCATCAGGAAGGGGAAGGACAAGGATGATCCAGCGGGCCTTTGCTTCATGGCCTTCGGGGACAGACCGAAGAGCCGCTCACATCAGCGCCGAAGATCCCACAAGAGCTTCTACTCAATGGCTCTTGGGGATAAGGAAGAAAAGAGCTCCTCCGATGACTCCGACGACGACGACAATGAAAAGGTATCATCCTATGAACGCGAAATCGTTGATTTACTTGAGAGCAATCGTCGGGAGTTGAAATATCGGGAAAAACTGCTTAGGGGGGCCAAGAAGAGGATAGATGAGTTAGAGAGTGAGCTTGCCGTAGCCAACAGCAGAATTGAGAGTCTATCTTCTTCCCCTTGCTTAGGTGATAGCAGTGAGTGCCCGAAGTGTGAGGTGCTTCTGTGTGACCTGTCGACTCTGAAGTCCAGGTACACAGAAAGGGTTGATGAGAGGGACGCTTTGGTCACTAAGCTTGAAAGCGCTCAGCTGGAGCTGAAAGATGCTCAAGCCACTATCATCGTACCCTGCGCTGATTGCCCATCTCATCTAGCTGTCTTAGCTGAGCTGAAAGCCAAGGGCGATGAGCATTTGGGTGATTTGGAGAGAGTGAGAGCTAAGCTTGCGCAGACTAGGCTAGAGCTTGAGACACTATCAGTTCCACCCACTGTCTGTGAGAACTGTCTGTCTCTTAGACTTGAGTTGATTAAGCTAAAAGTCGAGAAGTCTGTCCAGGTAGATAGCGAGTGTGACACCTGCTTGTCTCAGGTGGAGGTACTAGCTTCCTTGAGAGAGGAGCTAGCTGATTCTCAGAATGAGAACTTTTACCTCTGTTCTATCCTGAGTTGGATTAGTGCCAGAGAGCCATAGCTCGGCATGATGATCCAACAGTTCAAGAGGCAGGATGGGTTTGGGGTAGGTTACACCTACACCAAGGCTGACTTTGAGAGTGCCATTAGCCGGGCAGTGGAGTGGAGTAAAATGACTCCTGAGCAGAGATATCCCAAGACCCATTCCACTGAGTCTTCGCAGGCTTGTCAGCCCAAGGATGGAGTGATCCATGAACCACCCAAAGCTCCACCCAAGAAACCCATCTGGGTTCCAAAGCCCAAACTCCTCCACACTTCTCTAGACTCTCTTCCTGGACCCTCTCAGCCCAAGAAGACAACACCAATCACCACTAAGCCCAAGAACCCTAAGCCTCAACCACATCTCAAGAAGCCCACCTACCATTGTGAGTATTGTCAGAGAGACGGGCATCTTGCGGAGTTTTGCTTTAGGAGGAAGCGGGTTGAGAGAGCTGAGAGAGCTCGTGGTGGTCAGGAGTAGTTCTACCGGCAGGATGGTAGACTGCGTGTTCCTCGATGTGGGGAGAGGCTGGAGGCCAGGCCGCATCGTGTAGGTGGTGGTAGAGGAGACGACTTTCTTGCCTATTCTCTAGTTGGTGGTGTCCGTTCTAGCAGAGCTCCAGGCCGTTTTGGCTACGGCCCTGGACCTCGTGGTCGAGGCTTTAGGCAGAACCAAGGACTGCGCTTTGAGCCGCGTTTTGGTCCAAACTCTCATGATGATTTCTGCTTTCCGTCTTTTGCCGAGATGGAGAAGAGCTACTCCAAGCGGTCCACGTCTTCCTCCTCTTCATCGAGCTCAAGCGATGAGGAGATCGCCATCAGGAAGGGGAAGGACAAGGACGATCCGGCTGGCCTTTGCTTCATGGCTTTCGGGGACAAGCCGAAGAGCCGCTCACACCAGCGCCGAAGATCCCGCAATAGCTTCTGTTCAATGGCTCTTGGGGATAAGGAAGATAAGAGCTCCTCCGATGACTCCGACGACGACAACGAAAAGGTATCATCTTATGAGCGTGAAATTGTTGATTTACTTGAGAGCAATCATCAGGAGTTGAAATATCGGGAAAAACTGCTTAGGGGGGCTAAGAAGAGGATAGATGAGTTAGAGAGTGAGCTTGCCGTGGCAAACGGCAGAATTGAGAGTCTATCTTCTTCCCCTTGCTTGGGTGATAGCAGTGAGTGCCCGAAGTGTGAGGTGCTTCTTTGTGACCTGTCGACTCTGAAGTCCAGGTACACAGAAAGGGTTGATGAGAGGGACGCTTTGTCCACTGAGCTTGAAAGCGCTCAGCTAGAGCTGAAAAATGCTCAAGCCACTGTCGTCGCACCCTGTGTTGATTGTCCATCTCATCTAGCTGCCTTAGCTGAGCTAAAATCCAAGGGCGATGAGCATTTGGGTGATTTGGAGAGGTTGAGAGCTGAGCTTGCGCAGACTAGGCTAGATCTTGAGACACTATCAGTTCCACCCACTGTCTGTGAGAACTGTTTGTCTCTTAGAATGGAATTGATCAAGCTAAAAGCCGAAAAGTCTGTCCAAGAAGAGAGTGAGTGTGAGACCTGTTTGTCTCAGGTGGAGGTTCTAGCTTCCTTGAGAGAGGAGCTAGCTGATTCTCAGAATGAGAACTTTTACCTCCGTTCTATCCTGAGTTGGATCAGTGCCAGAGAGCCACAGCTCGGCATGATGATCCAGCAGTTCAAGAGGCAGGGTGGGTTTGGGGTAGGTTACACCTACACCAAGGCTGACTTTGAGAGCGCCATTAGTCGGGCAGTGGAGTGGAGTAAAATGACTCCTGAGCAGAGATACCCCAAGACTCACTCCACTGAGTCTTCCCAGGCTTGTCAGCCCAAGGATGGAGTAATTCATGAACCACCCAAAGCTCCACCCAAGAAGCCTATCTGGGTTCCAAAGCCCAAATACCTCCACTCTTCTCTAGACTCTCTTCCTGGACCCTCTCAGCCCAAGAAGACAACACCTAACACCACTAAGCCCAAGAACCCCAAGCCTCAACCACATCCCAAGAAGCCCACCTACAATTGTGAGCACTGTCAGAGAGACGGGCATCTTGCAGAGTTTTTCTTCAGGAGGAAGCGGGTTGAGAGAGCAGAGAGAGCTCGTGGTGGTCAGGAGCAGTTCTACCAGCAGGGTGGTAGACTGCGTGTTCCTCGACGCGGGGAGAGGCTGGATGCCAGGCTGCATCGTGTAGGTGGTGGTAGAGGAGACGGCTTTCTTGCCCGTGCTCTAGTTGGTGGTGTCCGTTTCGGCAGAGCTCCAGGCCGTTTTGGATATGGTCCTGGACCTCGTGGCCGAGGCTTTAGGCATAACCGAGGACCGTGATTTGAGTCGCGATTTGGTCCGGACTCTCATTATGATTTCTGCTTTCTGTCTTTTGAGTAGATGGCTCGACACTAGTTTAGCTCTTTTGCTAAACCTGGTGCCGGACCATTCGCTCCCACTTACAGCCACTGATTGTGCAGGATTGGGGACTGGAGGATGTTTGGATCATGGACTCAAGATGCTCTCGTCACATGACGGGACATCGCAGATGGTTCTCTAGTCTCACTCCCCCGAGCTCCAAAGAGTACATCACATTCGGGAACAGTGGTCAAGGGAAGGTAAGTGGCATAGGCTCAATTCGCATTTCAGACCATTTCTCTTTGAAGAATGTTGCTTTGGTCAAGAATTTGAACTTTAACTTGATTTCTGTCTCGCAACTTCTTGAGGATGGTTTGGAAGTGCATTTTAAGAAGGGCAATTCTTCTGTGTTTGATTCTAGAGGGTCTTTGATTTGCCAGATCTTACCATTTGGTAAAGTTTTTCGAATTGACTTCTCTAATTCTTTTGGCCCTTCACGCTGTTTGATAGTTGGATCTTCTTCTGAGCTCTGGAAGTGGCATAGGAGGTTAGGCCATTTGAGTTTTGATCTGCTAGTCATATTAACCTCTATGGACCTCATCCGAGGATTGCCCAAGCTTAAAATGGAGAAAGATCTAGTTTGTCATCCCTGTCGTCATGGGAAAATGGTTGCCGCTTCTCACTCACCTGTGACTCAGGTGATGACTTCGTATCCAGGCGAGCTCTTACATTTGGACACTGTTGGTCCAGCTCGGGTACGTTTAGTCGGTGGGAAGTGGTACGCGCTTGTCGTTGTTGACGACTTTTCTCGATTCTCGTGGGTTTTCTTTTTGGAGTATAAGGATGAAACGTTTCAGTTTGTTCATGACCTGGTTTTCTTGGCTACACTTTGCATTCTCGAGGCTTCCGTGTTTGGAACCTCGAATCCCAGCTGCTTGTCGAGACTTGTGAGGTTTCATTTGATGAATCCTTGCCTTCTTTGACTCCTTCTTTTGAGCCTTCTGATGGTGAGCTCAGAGAGTCCATCTTCGAGGAAGATGAGGATACTCCAGCCGCTAATGAGGGTGGGCCTTCTGCACCCCCTGCAGAGCCCACACCTTCTGAGACATCGATTGAGGACCAGGGCGGACCTCTGATCACTTCTTGCACTTCGATCGAGCCCCCTCAGTTGAGTCTAGAGGTGCCGGCTGCTTACTCTGGTGAGGTGACTTCAGATCACCAGGGAACCCGAGTAGTTCAGCGTGATCACCTCTCAGAGCTCATCATCAGTGATTTGACTGAGAGAACTTTGCGTTCATCTGGTAATTCTCTTGCTGTGTTTTCCGAATATGCTTTTGTTGCATTTTTTGAGTCCAGAGACGTTTCTCATGCTCTTTCTGATTCAAATTGGATTAATGCTATGCAAGAAGAGCTTGAGAATTTTGTCCGTGATCGGGTTTGGACACTAGTTGAGCCGCCACCAGGATGCAACCCTATAGGCACCAAGTGGGTATTCAAGAACAAGCAAGGTGAAGATGGGGTTGTGGTGCGCAACAAGGCTCGATTAGTTGCCCAGGATTTTTGCCAGAAAGAGGGTATTGATTTTGAAAAAACTTTTGCTCCTGTTGCCCGTCTTGAGTCCATTCGCATTCTCTTAGCTTTTGCCACTTTGAAGGGTTTTAAGCTTTTTCAAATGGACGTCAAGAGTACTTTTCTGAACGGGTTCATAGAGGAGGAAGTTTATGTTAGGCAGCCCCCCGGTTTTGAGAACTCTAAGTTTCCTCGACATGTCTTTAAGTTGCAAAAAGCTTTATACGGGTTGAAGCAAGCCCCCAGGGCTTGGTATGACCGGTTAAAGAAATTTTTGTTGGGGAAGGGCTTTGTGATGGGTTCTATGGATAAAACTCTTTTCTTCCTCAGAGATGCTTCAGACTTCTTAGTCGCTCAGATTTACGTGGACGATATTATCTTTAGTGGTACTACTAACTCTCTTGTGTCTAAGTTTTCTGAGCAGATGCACAACGAGTTTGAGATGAGCCTCATGGATGAGCTCAAGTATTTTCTAGGGCTCTAGATCAAGCAGACCAAGGACGACACTTTCATCCACCAAGGTAAGTACACTCGCGATATGCTTATGAAATTTGACTTTGGTGGAGAATTGAAGCCGCAGATGACCCCGATGGGCACATCTGGGGGCCTGTACAAGGACAAGAGTGGCGTCAAGGTCAATGAGAGAGAGTTTCGAGGGATGATTGGTTCGCTGTTGTACTTGACGGCAACAAGACGAGACATATAGTTCGCCGTGGGACTTTGCACACGTTTCCAGTCTTCACCACGTGCGTCTCATCGGCAGGTTGTCAAGCGCATATTCAGATATCTCACTTATGCGCCCGATCTTGGTCTTTTCTATTCAGCTTCATCATCTCTCGATTTATCTGGCTTTTCGGATGCCGATTTTGGTGGGTGCCGGTTGGATCGCAAGTCGACTTCCGGTACTTGCCAGTTTCTCGGTTCTTCTCTTGTTTCTTGGTCTTCTCAAAAGCAATCTGGAGTTGCTCTTTCGACCACTGAGGCTGAGTATGTAGCTGCTGCTAGCTGCTGCTCACAGTTAGTTTGGATGATTTCCACTCTGTGAGATTTTGGGTTATTCTTTCCTACCAGAGTTCCTTTGTTTTGCGACAGCACCAGTGCAATTAGTGTAGGGAAAAACCCTTGTCTCCATTCAAAAACCAAACACATTGATGTGCGCTTTCATTTTCTGCGGGATCAATATGAGAAAGGTGTCATTGACCTTGTTCATGTTGATACCCATCATCAGTTGGCTAACATTTTCACCAAACCCCTAGATCATTCTACCTTTGAGCGTTTACAAGGGGATTTGGGTGTTGTGTATCCTTTCTAGGATATTTTGCGTCAGTTTTCCTTCTTCTTTACTCTTTTCTTGAGTCTTTTTGTGTGTGTTCATATCTTGCATATTAACATATCACACTTTTGAGCTGCTTCTGTTATATGATTGAACTGCTTTACTTTTTCTAGCTGGTACATGCTTTTGAATACTTGTCAATGATCATGCTTTGGTTCAGTTCACTTGATATGTCTGATATCTGTCATATGCATGGCTTTTATGCTTTAAACTTGAAAAATGATCACCATTGCATCTGGTAACTAGCATGTGTAGGCTGAGTGTTTTTGTTATCTGTTACATACATTGTAGCTCGTTCCTCACATAGATGCCGATATGCAACTTGGACATCTTTCTGCTTTAAAACATGGAAATGTGCTATAAAAATGATGAAAAATCAAGAAAAAATGAAAATTCCATGCCTCTTTATGCATTACTTGCAAAGAACCGGGTGGGTTTGCTTTGTCGCATTGCATTGTTCTGGACTGCGTACCATAGCACTTTGGTATGAACTAGGACAATGTAGTGTATGCCAAGACCAATGTCTTAAGCTTCTGATGGTCCAGATCTGGCCTAGGCTTTACTTGGTCGGTCAGCATAAGGTTTGACATGCAAATAACCCCTGGCATAAATGAAAAGGAGAAAAGAAAAAGCCTGAAAATTGAAATGATAACAAGTTTGCTGAAGCACTTTGTTTGGGACAATGCTTATCTTGGAAGATATCAGTTAGCTTTTACATCTCATGCTTTACCTTGCTTGTTAACTGGAAAATATGGTGATGCTTTTGTTTGCAAAATTGAACATGCGTGCTAATGACTTTCTTTAGATATCATCTGTTGCACTGATCATGCCATGTATCGTTAACAGTATGTCTTTTGCTGTATCTGTTAGATGTTGTAATTGCAGTAAATCATATCTGAGAAGCATGCATTATTCACTGCTCATGCACCCCAGTTGCATTCATTGCATATTTTGAGGGGGAGTTGCGTTTCAGGGGGAGTCTGTGTCTCTTTTGAGTGCTTGATGAGTTCACTTGTCAACAAGGGGGAGAAATTTTGGGATAAGAGTTCGAGGGGGAGTTTTTGTCTCACTTACTCTTTTGATATCCTTGTTGATGTTTCTGAGATCGCACTCATTCTGAGCTTTTACCTTTGGTTAACCATAATGACCGCTTCTTGCTTTTGTTCGGCTTTTGGTCATTAGGGTTAAACTTTTACCTTATTTTCTTCTTCTTTGTTTTCTTGTGCTTTGTTTTCGTGTTTCCACAGTTGTCTACAGGTACTGAAGAGCTGAAGAAATGAAGTGTTGACAATGCACTCATCAAGGGGGAGATTGAGGAGCCATGCTGAATAGTGTGGGCCTCATGACTCCAGATGTGATGAGTCATTGTCAATGATAGACAAAGAGGACTGAGAAGAGTGAAGATCTGTTGTTTCATGGGCCGCGTGTGACTCAGGTACACGGGCAGCAAGCGACTGTCGGGCAGAGGAGGCTGCGAAGTCGGGCTGGCCCAATCCGGGTACATGGGCCAGGAGCAGCAGAAGACCCACTGGGCTGTTGACCAGGATTGACTCAGGTACACGGGCGGTGAGTGATTGTCGGGCTGAGAGAGCTGCGGAATCGGGCCGGCCCAATCCGGGTACCTGGTGCTAAGCCGGTGGAGGCTTTGTCAGTTTCGGCGCAAAACTGACAACCATTGATCTTGTATCAGACTGTCCAGAAGAGAAGCCGTAGTTGCTATGAAAGCTTAGCTTCCGGATAAGTCATCTGTATCTCTAAGCCCACAGTCAGTCAGTCGAGTCTATAAAAAATCCTAAGGGCAGTTGAGTCTTTTCCTTTATTTCAGCGTCTGTAAAAAACCCTAAGGGGCTGGTGGAATATTCCTAGTGTTGAGCAGCCTATAAATATGGCCCCAATCCCTAGGGTTAGGTCACCCTTTTGCTGAAATCTCTTTTTATTCTATTGGGTCATTTTGCTTCCTGTGTTTTCTCTCTCCTGCTGCTGTTCATGTGCGCCGCCAGGGTCTTGTGCAAGAAGTTTCTATTCCTACATTCTCTCTGCTATTCATTACGCTGTGAGAGTTTATCCTCTGTTGATGAGTGTGGTGTGCAGTGATTTTTGTGGATCTGAATCTTCATGCACCGTGCGTTTTTAGATCTCTATTTGCTTCTTTGTTGCTTCTGTTCTTCGTGAGGAGTACTAGTTCTTGCTTGTAGCAAGTAGTACCTACTCCTTGTAGCAACAGTACTCTAGTACCCTAGGCCTTCTTTTTACTACGTAGCTTTTTGATCGAGTTGACAGGGTCAAAGTCCCTTTTCTTGTGTGAAGTCCAACTCTGTGAAGCAGACTTCGAATATGCAGGCTTCGAATCTGCAGACTTCGTATCAGCAGACTTCGAATCTGCAGACTTCGAATCAGCAGGCTTCAAATCTGCAGGCTTCGAATCTGCAGCCTTCGAATCTGCAAGCTTCGAATCTGCAGACTTCGAATCAGCAGACTTCGAATAAGTAGACTTCGAATCTGTAGACTTCGAATCTGCAGACTTCAAATCCAGACTTTGAAGCAGGCTTCGACACTACAGGCTTCGACACTGCAGGCTTCGGCAAGTTTCGAACAGGAGACAGATTTTGAACAGTAACTTCTCATCTCATTCCATGTGTACATAGATTATTTTACTGAGAAGTTTGATCTGCCATGTCTTGAATATTTTGATAATCTGCCTATTAGCACTGTACTGGTGTTTCTCTATTTTCGACACCGGTCTTTTCTAGGCTAGATACTTTTAGACTTAGGCAATCTGTCCTCGCTTTGCTGCTTAGTCTTTTGAGGTGCGTTGGGTTTTGGGAGCAGGCCATTGATTCGAAAGAATTTTTTTGGCACCTATTCACCCCCCCTCTGGTCGCTACTTTCGGTCCTACACCTTCTGGCAATGAGAGCAAGCTCATCTTCATCCAGAGTATCCACCTGTTCCTTAGTGATGGAGACCAGGGAGAACAAAGCAAAACAATCTGCAAAAACACAAGTGCCTGATGTGCTTGGTTCTGCAGTGGTGCCACGGCTAGTGCTAGAAACCAATGCCAATGGCTGTAGCAAGGAGTTCCTATGCACTGCAAGAGATGCCTTGGCAATCTCTATGGACTTTAGCTTGCTGAAGAGCTCATCAGAGGTCAATGTGTCATAACCTGCGGTCCCATATGCTACGATCAAGAGCATAGAGAAGCTTGATAGCCCTATCATGATCAATGTAAGCAAGCGTCCCGTTGGACCACAAGTTACTCACTATCGCATCAAAGCGAGAAAACATGGCATCTATAGATTCACCAGGTGCCTGCACAAACAGCTGATACTGTTGATTTTAAGTGCTTTGGCACCTGGCCTTAATCTGTGTAGAGCCCTCATGAAAAATAGTGAGTGTAGTCCAAATCTCCCTAGCTGTCCTAAGGTGCTGCACCCTATCAAACTCACTCCTACTCAATCCAATGAACAGTATATTTCTTTCCTTGGAGTTGGCATTATACTGATCCTTCTCTGTTTGAGAGGTGCGAGTTTCAGGGATGGAGTATTATGAGTCCACAATCTCCCAAATTGCATTTCCTTGGCTTAACAAGTAAGCCTCCATGCGCACCTTCCAGTATGCAAAATCTGTCCCATCGAACAGAGGAATTTTACTAACTCTATCCATGTGGCCAATAGATCACAAAACCGGTTAAGGTCAATTGGTGATCTTAACCCGCTCTGATACCAATTGTTGGACCGGAAACGGCGACCAGAGGGGGGTGAATGGGAGGTTTTAAAATTTCAGACTAAAAATAGCCTTCTGTTTTAATTTTGTCTTCTGCGGAATAGGCTTCGAACACACCCTTCGAAGTTCTGGTTCGGAGGTATTTTACAGCTCCGAAAACAGGCTTCGCAAGGAGCAAAAGTTTGAATTCAAGAAGACTTCGCTCCACCCACAACCCCGAAAATTCAGCTCTAGTATGTCAGTGCAGGCTCCGCACACAGGGTGCCTTCGAGCATGCTTCGCACTTCACCCTTCGCAAGAGCGGACTTCCCTCTGAGGACTTCGACCAAATACTCAGCAACAACAACTAGTGCTGGGCTTCGTACTTCGAAGGTCTAAACGCACACTGAACACACTTCGCCAAGGACTTCGACAAGGGAAGAAAACAAGCTTCGATCTAAGCCAACAACAATGCTTCGCTAGTAATCAGAGAGGTCTAGCCTCCAGTTTACACAGAGCGAACAGACACTGAAAACTCACACTTCACCCGAACAGGCTTCTCACACACTTCTCCAGAAAAGATTCAGTGCACAAACTCAACTCAAAAGAAGTGAGACACAGAGAGATCGAAGCATGCAGTGAAATATGCATACAAGTTCAAGTAGTAAATGAAAACAGAATCAAAACTTCATTGCTTGAACAGGGAACACAAAATGAACTCACAGGATGAATACAGAGAGTGTGGCGGCTAGCATAGGAGTTCTACAATGGCTGCTCAAAGTGTTGATGTGACCTAGCTAGCCTCCACTATTTATAGGCACTATTCAACCCTGTGAATAGACTACTTTACCCCTAGGGTTTACACTGTTTTTGTCTCATCAGAACAGGGGGTACAGCTGGTAGTCTACTTTATTTGGAGACTTCTTTTGTCAGCTTCGCAGAGGGGACAACATCAGCTTTTGTAGAGCAGACATGGTCAACATTTGCAGTTTTGGAGCCTTCTAAAGCCCCCCTTCGCACGCGAGGGGTGTGATAGCTTTGGTGAGAAGCCTTGAGCCTGATGGCCTTCGCTTCACCAAAGTCAGCCTTCGATACAGAGACGGTTTTGAGCCGAATCCATCAAAGCCCTTCGGCCTTCGCACCAACACCTTCGGAGTGGACCACCACGGGTTCGCAGCTTCTCCCAGCTCGAACTCCGTCAGTCTGTGTACCAAAGCCATGCATGGCCGAAGTACCTCAAGTCAGCCTCACTCCGGAGCCAGCCTCACTTCCAGAGCCAGCCTCACTCTGAAGCCCCACATTCGGAGTACCACCCTTCGAAGGCCCTCCTTTGTCCAAGGCCTCCGCATGAAGCATTCCATGAGCACTTCGTCGCAGTGTCTCTTCCCGAGCACACTCCTCGACGATCCTCACCTGGACCATGCCTTCGATGCACCTCGACTTATGAGACCTTCGTCCGGTATACCTTCGATTGCCTCCCTCTAGATCACACTTCGAACGCCTTGCCTCATTGCTGAGGACTCGGTCCACCATACTCCGAAGTCACTCCATTCGGAGTACCCTACGAAGTGCCTCACCTCCGAGGACTTCGTCTCAGAGTACCTTCACCCGGAGCTACACTCCGCACTTATTGCCTTCTCCTGGCGCACCTCGACCCGAGGTTCGACCTCGACCCCTTCGCAGCCTTCATGACGGAGCTCCCTGCTCCCATGGCATCAAGTCTCCCACTTGACCTAGGTTAACTTGCTACGAACCGTCTGTCGCCTCCGATGTCACCTGCGCACCACAGACAAACAGACAAGTGTATCCAGTACCCCGGAGACCTCTCCGGGTAAACAACCTTTGGTACACACTCCGGTGTACCGCCCAAAGTACTAAACCCTTCGGTACAACCCAGTCATCGTGTACTGTCAGACCCCTCCGACAGGCACACTCCGCTGCAACAGCTGCAGCAAAACAGACCCACCGAACCCTTCGGTGAAACAACCTCCGAACCCCTTCGGAGGGACCCCTTCGAATCAGAGGGTAAAATCTGTCAATCACTCATCACAGACTCTGAAACCAACCCTTGGTTTCTCAATTATCTTGTGTGATCTGATTGCCTGGCGACTCCACCCCCCCTTATCACGACTAAGGGTAGTCGGAATGCGACGTCGGTGTTGTGTTATGCTTAGGCTTGTCCCTAAGTATCCGCACGCTTTTGGATCGTCGAACTGACTCAAGTACGGGGGCACGTTTCGTGTCAACACACTTTTTGGCAACTCCGCTGGGGAAAGCTATGCCAACATGACGAGTACGTCTACATTGGCCACCGGTATATCTACATCGACTACTACGTCTACACCGCCGATGGACACAATAGGAGGCGCGGATATCGACAACCGCAACATCTTGAGACCCACGCTTGAAGATACCCCCTCAGAAGACCGAGCAGAGATCGAGGAAAAGTTGAAGGCACTCCAAGACGTGATGCTTGGGGGCTACATTAAGACACACGTAGGCTTCATCAAGCGTGCATCGTCACCCCCGACCTCGCTCAGGTCCAGGTAACACATGTATCACCTCGTTTCTCTTCTTTAGAGATTGAGCAAAAAATATCCGCATCAATAGATCAAGTCGTTAGCGCTTCGCTAGCCAACCGTTTAGATTCGGCAGTCAGCTCCCAAGTAGAGGCAACTCTTAGAAGGTTCGGCTTTACTGAGGCCGTACCCCCAGTTCCTATTGCTAGTGCACCTTTGGTAAACCATGTGTACGGCAGAACTGACGACAGCACCGGCACGACCGTGATGACTCTAGCCTCAACACTTATGGCCGAGACTAATCATTACACTTACGGTCAAACTAGCACTCCGTACCATGCACCACCACCTGCACCGGTACCCGCGCTGCCCATACCACATGCGGAGGCACCCGGACACGAGCACGTCATGCAGATAGCACGTAGGGAAGAGGCCCATGGCCGACACGCCGATATCCCATCGCGTGTCACGCCCCCGCATGAGAGGCGTGCGCAGGCGACATGCCAAGATGACATAGAGGAGCGGGTCCGCGCACTATTTAGAGAGTGTGCCGGCTTCATGCCCAAGGGATGGGTTAGGGTTTACCGTAAGCCATACCCCGACCATCTCGATACAATACCCTACCCCCGCAGCTATAGAAACCCTAAATTCACTAAGTTCGGCGGCGAGTGTAGCAAAACCACACTAGAGCACGTTAGTCAATTTTTGGCACAATGTGGAGAAGTTAGCAGGATAGATGCCCTAAAAGTTAGACTATTTTCTCTCTCGCTATCCGGCACCGCTTTCACTTAGTTTTCGGCGCTCCCGCCGAACTCCATTCAGACGTGGGACGATTTAGAGCAGAAATTCCATGATTACTTTTACACGGGTGGGACATAACTTAGGCTTTCACACTTGACATCAGTTAAGCAGAAATCTAACGAGAACGCCTCTGAGTACATCAAGCATTTTAGGGATACTAGAAACTGATGTTTTAGCCTTAATATTTCGGAAAGGGACTTGGTGGAACTAGCTTTTAATGGGTTGCGTTATGAGATAAAAGAAAGGTTAGACAACCAGAACTTTTTAGAAGTTAGCCAAGTTTTACAGCAGGCTCTGGTCCAAGAAGGCCAAACCAAAGATAAAAAGTTTATTAAGACGTTTAACAAGCCTAGGGCTGAAATCCACATCATGGAACGCTCTGACGAGGAGGAATCACAGGAAGAGGATTCAGCTGACATGTACGCGACTGAATGGGTTTGGAACGCTAAGAGTAAACCTATCACTTGCTGTGAATTACGACCATCTCCCACCAAGAGTCGGCCTAGTGAGGTCAAATACTCGTTTGATATAACTAAGTGTGATAAAATATTTGATTTTCTCTTAAATAACCAGCTTCTCAGGTTGCATAATGGACAAGTCATTCCATCTGCCGATGAGTTGAAGAAACATCCATACTGTGAGTGGCATGATTCGCACTCGCATAACACTAACGACTGCAATGTTGACCTCGGTGAGAAGAAGGTATTGATTCGGCCAGAACAGGCCGAGTCGACTAAAGGGAAGGATGTAATTGTTGGAGAGCCGTGCAATCGCACGCTCTTACCAAAGAACCCCGAGGTAGGAGTGTGGAAACAGAACTTTAACACCCCTTCGGCTAAGACTAGCAAGAGCCAAAGGTAATATACAATATGCTTGTTGGGGGAAAATATCTCATCTTCGGGGTTATTGCTAAAGTAGCATGAAGACAGCCAACTAGTTCGAAGATTGTTCGAAGACCTTCTTCGAAGATGCTCGGAACCTGGTTCGAAGCCCGAAGACAGACACTGGTTCGAAGTATGTCTTCGAACCAAAGCCCTTCAGGATCTTTTCTGCCAGCTAAGATGGAAGACTTATCTTCTATCCTATTAGATTAGTCTTTTACCATTTTAGCCCTATTAAGGAAACCGAATAGTTTCCTTAATGTCGGTTGTAATAGAGGGGTAAATAGGTCTTTTCCTTAATGTTTAGGCCTATAAATACCCCCCATTTCTCCCTGTAATAGGGACCGATTACAAGTGAATCAATACACACTTTCAAACTATTCTAAGCTATTATCCTTTCGGAGGCTTAGAACAGTTTGCTTCGCAAACACTTCGTTTGTTAGTTTCTTTTCTACAGAAACCTGTTAGCGTAATCTTTTACGCCAACAGTTGGCGCCGTCCGTGGGGAACCTAGTCCAAAAACTTCGTTCTCTACCAACCTCTTGCATCATGCCTCCTAAGCGGAGCGCACCTCGCAATCCCACTCGGAGGTCCTCTCGGATCTCCGGAGAGATACCCTTCGACACAGTCGAAGTCGGAGGGTCTTCGACTATCCCTCCACCTCAAACTCCGCAAGGGGCTTCTATCCCTCGAGGATACGAAACCTCTCCACCAACCCCTTCCACACTCCGACCGCCCGGAGCCACTCTGCCACCCTCCATTCCGATTCGAACTGATCATACCAGCTCTCAAGACCCGGAAGGTCCTTCCGGAGGAGATGAAGATAGCCTTGGAGACATGGCCACTCAAATGGCCAATCTTCAAGCCGAAGTAGCGAGGTGGCGGCAAGAGGCTGCGAACAGGCTTCGTCCTCAAGCCACCCCAGCTATCCCCGAAGTGCACGAAGACGACGATCTTGATTATCCCGAAGCCCCGGAGAACGCCTCTTACGACAATGAATCTCCGTTGCATCCCGAGCTTCAGAAGGTTCGCTTCGATCCGAGGTTTAAAGCTTCGAAGCTTTGCAAGTATGCCGGAGACGAAGATCCCAGTGAGTTTGCGCGTTCTTATGCCCTAGCAATCGAGGCTAGTGGCGGAGACAGAGAAACTATGGCGAAGTGCTTCCCGTTAGCCCTTCAAGGAGTGGCGTTGAGATGGTTCTGGTCTTTAAAACCAGGATCAATCACTTCATGGTCACAGTTGAAGAAGAAGTTCATAAGTAACTTTCAGGGCACCTTCGTGCCCCCCATGTCGACAGGAAGCCTTTTCCAAGTGAAACAGCTCCCCGGAGAAACACTGAGGCAGTACTTCAAGCGCTTCGCTCACACGAAGTCGCAAATTCGGGGGTTGTCCACATCCTCGGTGGTTTATGCGGCTCGAGAAGGCGTCAGTCATAAAGGCCTTCTGGATAAACTGCATCGGAAGAGCATCACCACAGTATCACAGCTGATGTCGTACTTCGAGGAGTACTCGAAGTCAGAAGAAGGTTGGCTTCGGAGGACTACTGCTACTTCAACAGTGTTGACAGAAGTTAAAGCAGAGGTGAAGACTTCGGCTCAGCCGCAAGAACCTGTCTCCGAAGTGCAACATGATAGAAGAAGAGGGCAAAAGCACCCTCGCTCTGAAGTCTTAAACATTGCACCCCCGCAGAAGTTTGCACCAAGAGCTCCACAGTCTGCGGGGAACAAGTCCAGCGGCTGGAGGCCGCCAGGGAAAACGGCTGGCAAGGGCCAGACCCTTTTTTGCTGTATTCATGGAGAGAATCGAAGCCATGCAACTGACACCTGCAAGGCTATTCTTACCCTTCGGGGAGAATACTTGGAGAGAACTTCGGGTCGAGGTAGTACCGACCGAAGTCCAGCAGCAGCAGTGCGCTCGGAGCCGGTCCAGGCTGTGGCGCGGATAGAAAATTTTGATGCTGCAAGGCATCCTCCGGTGGCCAATGTTATGCCACCTCCGAAGCAAGAAGAAGGGCAAGATAGAGGGAAGAGAGTAGTTCTCCCTATCTCCGGAGGAGGTACCCTCGGAAGCATGTCCAAGAGACAGCGAAGAGAGTACGTTCGAGAAGTAGGCCACATTGGGACTTCGTCATCTGCAGCTGCAATGCCGGAGTGGTCTCATGTTCCAATATCTTTCTCTGCGGAGGATGCAGCTGGTATCAAGTTCCCGCATGCAGATCCATTGGTTATTACTGCTGATATTGCAGGGACAGAAGTCCGAAGGGTGCTAATTGACGGAGGTAGCTCGGCAGATATCATATTTGTACAAGCCTTCGATCAGTTATGCATTTCCCGGAAGCATCTCCTCCCAGCGGCTCGTCCTCTGCAAGGCTTTGCAGGACCTCCGCTTGATGCACTCGGCCAGATAGGCCTGGAAGTAACCTTCGGAGAAGGTTTACTAGCCCGAACTGAAGAAGTTATCTTCGATGTGGTAGATGCCCCGTATGCTTATAATGTCATCTTCGGACGAGGCATGTTGAATCAGTTCGGAGCTGTGGCGCATCACAACTACTTGTGCATGAAGATGCCCACACAATCAGGAGTTCTGACAATCTTCGGAGATCAAGCCATGGCTCGGAGGGCAGAATATGGTCACGGTCCTCCTCTTGATCCGAGGCAGGTAAACAGTGTCCAAGATAATGGAGAAATTTTTTCAGCCTCTTCCGAAGCTTCGAAAAAGTCATTTCCAAGACCAAGTCCCGAAGGAGAGATTGCAACGAAGGTCATTGTTAAAGATGGTAAAGAATACACTTTTCAGTTTGGTAAAGATTTACCTCCCGAAGTTGCAACTTCCCTGGAAAAGGTCGTAGAAGAAAATTTGGATGTCTTCGCTTGGTCTGACGAAGATATCACCGGAGTCGATCGGGATATTATTGAGCACAGCTTGCTTGTAAACCCGAAGGCCCGGCCTGTTCGACAAGGACTCCGGAAGATGTCCGCAGAGAGAGCTGCTCTAGCTAAGGACGAAGTTGAAAAACTGTTGAAGGCTGGGATTATCAGGGAAGTGGCCCATACAGAATGGTTAGCCAACCCAGTCTTCGTCAGGAAGAAGTCCTCCGGAAAGTGGCGCATGTGCATTGATTTCACATCTTTGAATAAAGCGTGCCCACGTGACCCCTACCCCATGCCCCGAATTGATCAACTAGTTGACTCCACTGCAGGTTCGGAGTTACTAAGCTTCCTCGACGCGTATTCTGGTTATCATCAAATATGGTTGAAGCGCGAAGATGAAATCAAGACGAGCTTTGTAACTCCTTCGGGAGTCTTCTGCTATGTAAGAATGCCCTTCGGCCTAAGAAATGCCGGGGCTACTTTTTCAAGATTAGTTGCTAAGGCTCTAGGTCATCAACTAGGTCGCAATGTGGAGGCCTATATGGATGATATTGTAATAAAGAGTGCTTTAAAGCACCAACATAGCCTAGACTTAGCAGAAACATTCAATAGCCTTCGGGCATGTGGGATCCGCCTTAACCCCGAGAAATGTATATTCGGAGCTAAGGCTGGAAAGTTGTTAGGGTATTTAGTTTCAAGCAGGGGAATTGAAGCTAGCCCTACTCAAATAACTGCGCTGCAGAAGATGGCTCCTCCGGAGAATTTAAAGCAAGTGCAAAAGCTGACTGGACGTCTGGCCGCACTTAGCAGGTTTTTATCAAGGTCTGCGGAGAGGAGTTTGCCAATCTTTAAAGCTTTGAAAGGGTCCGAAGATTTTGCATGGACACCGGAGTGTCAGAAAAGCTTCGAAGATATTAAAGATTATCTCAGCAATCTTGCTACACTTACGGTGCCTATTGCGGACGAAACCTTACTTCTGTATCTTGCAGCCACAGGCTCAGCTGTCAGCGCAGTCCTTGTCAGAGAAGCTGATATCAATGGGAAGTTGGTCCAAAATCCTGTCTATTTTGTATCCGAAGCATTGTCAGGAGCAAAGACAAGATACTCCGAACTTGAAAAGTTCGTTTATGCTCTGATAATGGCTTCGAGGAAGCTAAGGCATTATTTTTTGGCTCATAATGTAATTGTACCAACTTCATATCCTTTAGGAGATATGCTCCGAAGCAAAGATTCCACTGGAAGGATTGGAAAGTGGGCAGTAGAACTAGCACCCTTCGGCATATCCTTCCTGGCAAGGACAGCTATCAAATCTCAAGTCCTAGCAGACTTCGTAGCAGAGTGGACTCCACCTGCGAAGTTGACTCCGGAAAAATCAGATGACGGAGTTTGGACTATTTACTCCGATGGGGCTTTCCAAGCATCCGGAGCAGGCATTGGGGCAGTATTAATTTCACCATCAGGACAAAGAGCAATGTACTCCGCAAGACTCAACTTTAAGTCTACCAATAATATAGCGGAGTACGAAGGAATATTATTGGGACTCCGGAAAGCACGTGCTCTAGGGGCTACAAGAATAATTATAAAAACAGATTCTCAGATAGTAGCAGGGCACGTAGACAAAAGTTTTCAAGTTCGACATCCACAGCTTGCAAAATACGTGGAAGAAATTCGCAAGATCGAAGCACATTTCAAGGGTATTTCCATTCGGAGTATACCAAGAGCTGAAAACGTGCAAGCGGACATTTTAGCAAAGGCTGCTGCCGGAGCTGTGGATGTGCCTGACGAAGCTTTCTATGAGGAGCTCAATATACCTTCGGTGCCACAAGTTGCTTCTGCAGAGATTCTCTGCATTCCCAGTGCAGATTGGAAAGATTCAATCATAGAACTCTTGCAAGGAGGAACAAATTTGCCCGAAGAGCCCCAATTGTCAAGATTAAAGCTCAGAGCAAGAAACTATCAGTTAATCAACGGTATATTATACAAGGCCGGAGTATGTTCCCCTCTACTCCGATGTATATCTCAAGCCGAAGGCCAAGAAATTCTTCGAGAAATTCACGAAGGCCTTTGTGGAAGTCATTTAGCCCCTAGAGCTCTGGCAGGAAAAACACTTCGCTAGGGGCTTTATTGGCCCACAATAACAGCTGATGCGGAAAGCTTGGTCCGCACTTGTCAAGGATGCCAGTGGATGGGTCGACGGAGTCATCGCCCACCAACAGCTCTTCAAGTCATTGCTCCGGTATGGCCTATGGCCAGATGGGGTATGGATCTAATTGGTCCCTTTCCGTTAGCAAAGGGAAATCTGAAGTTCGCAGTGGTAGCTATTGAATATTTTTCTAAGTGGGTGGAAGCAGAGCCCTTAACAGCTATCACTTCGAATAATGTACAGAAATTCTTCTGGAAGAACATTATTTGCCGGTTCGGAGTGCCTAGATATCTCACAGTTGATAATGGAACACAGTTCGACGCAGAACCCTTCAGGAAGTTTTGCGAAGACCTAGGCATTCAACTATGTTTTGCTGCAGTGAGACATCCTCAGTCGAATGGAGCCGTTGAGCGAGCCAATGGAAATATCTTATCAGGGCTAAATCGAAGAATAGTAGGGTTGTCAAAGGGACTGTGGACCGAAGAGCTGCCAAAGATTCTATGGTCCATTCGGACTACGCAAACAAGGTCCACAGGTTTTACTCCGTTCAGACTACTATTCGGAGATGAAGCTATGACTCCGACAGAGCTCAAAGGGGGGTCGATTCGCAGCACCGAACCGGACATCGAAGAAGAAAGACAAGCTTCGTTAGATTTGTCAGAAGAAACAAGTCTTCGGGCTGTAGCTAATTTATCAAAGTATCATCAGCAGACGAAGACTTGGTATGACCCGAAGGTTAAGCTCAGCGAGTTAAGGCCGGGTCATCTTGTTCTACGAAGCATTATAGCACCAGGGAAGTTAGGCAATAAATGGGAAGGTCCATATCTAATTGTCCGCTCCGGGCGCCCTGGTTCATTTAAATTAGCTAATTTAGAAGGTGAAGAGTTAGCGCATACTTGGCATGCGGAGCACCTAAAGCGATACTTCGCATAAGGGCTCCTTGTAATTCGTTTGTAATCACCTCTAAATTAATAAAGCATACACCCTGATAGTTGCCTTCCCCTTGACACTCCTAGTTTCCCGAGCGGACGCGCTGGGACGGAAGTCGATCGAGAGGGAAGTGTCATTAAGCTGGGCTGTATTTCCGGACTTCGTACCCATAAAGTCGAAGCCTCCGATGTGGTGGCTGAAATCCATCCGGAGCCCAAGCTGATACCTTGTAGGCATCCGTAAAAGAGCCAATACCACATTCTACGGAGTCCAAGCTTCGGCTGGTAGACTTCCGTAAAAAGAGCCGAAGGTGGCCAAAATCTGCGGAGTCCAAGCTGCAGCTTGCAGACATCCGTAAAAAGAGCCGAAGGTGGCCAAATTCTGCGAAGTCCAAGCTCCGGCTGGTAGACTTCTGCAAAAAAGAGCCCAAGTTGGCCAAATTCTGCGAAGTCCAAGCTCAGGCTGGTAGACTTCTGCAAAAATAGCCGAAGGTGGCTACAAATTCTGCGAAGTCCAAGCTCCGGCTGGTAGACTTCTGCAAAAAAGAGCCCAAGTTGGCCAAATTCTGCGAAGTCCAAGCTCCGGCTGGTAGACTTCTGCAAAAATAGCCGAAGGTGGCTACAATTTCTGCGAAATCTAAGCTCCGGCTGGTAGATTTCTGCAAAAAACAGCCGAAGGTGGCTAAAGCAAAACAGCATTTAAGCCATGAGCTTCGAATGTCTGTTCATATGCGTCCAAAGTGACAAATTTTTTAAGACACTAAAGTGTCCTGGAAGTTATCTCAATTGATTTCTTTCATGAAATAAACAAAGGTACCAAGCTACCATTCTTCTCACTACAAAGGTCGAAGACATTTTATAAGATTTCAAAAGATCTTTAAATGACAGAGGGGCTCCGAACCCCCAAAAAATTGTACTCCGAAGTTTTTTCTTTGCGCATAACCATCTTTGAATGCAGTTCGAAGTTGCTTATACCCAAAGAGGGGCTAGTAATATGGAGACAATTTTAAATCGGCATTCATTATTGAAATAAATGTGTTTACAGATTACATTATGAAAAATTGGTATCTATACCAAGAAGGAATCGGAGACCTCTTCGGTCCCGAGAGCTAGGGGTGGAACGACTAGTTCCAACATCGGAAGTTCTAAGAACTTTGCGTTTAACTCTCTTCCTCCCCTTCGAAGCCCTAAAATCCTTCTGTTCTTGTTGAAGCTCGGCCCAAGTTCGAAGCCGCTCGGGGCTTCTCTCCCAGCCTCTAAGATCTTCAGATCTTTTATTTTGGGCTTCACCTTCGTCTTCGGACCAATTAGTGTCTTCAGAAGACGAGGTGTTTGCGTCGATCTCTTTATCCTCCTCTTTAATATAAGACAATACGTCTTTGATTACTTCGGGCGCAATAACGCCGGAGTCATCTCGAGGGATAAGGAATCGAGGACGTTTATAACTCTTGAGAAGTTCGAAGGTGTTCCACAGTGAGCGAAGTTCGCTGTTAAGCTCTAACACTTCGATATCTTCCATAAGAGGCAAAGCCTAAAAATATGACAAACAAGATTTTCATTGATAAATATTTACAAGCATCAGCTTTACATAATCAAAAAATCCTAAATAATCCTAAACCTGCGGGTTCGGAGGAGGCTGACTGCTCGAAGCTTGACTCCGAACTTGCTTTTGGCGTTGGCCTTCATCAATCCAAGCCTTGATCGCAGATCGACCTTCGGCTCTCCACGAAGTCTGGAAGGCTCGCTAAGCAGTAGCTACGCCTTCGGGAGGAGTCAAAAGTCTCGCGTCGTCGAAGATGATGGAGCCCTCTGCGCTCGGAGTGATTGTTCGGCCCAAATCCTCGTAGTAGCGAAGTATTCCAAGGGCAGACACTTGTCCGGAGAGTTCTCCATAACGTATGCCTGCCGTCTTCATTTGCTTCGCTGCTCCTTGGATCCTCTTTAGCCGGCGCAGCAGAGTTACATTGTCATCCGAAGGTAGTGATCCAGTAGTACCGAAGTACTCCAAGACACCTAGCATCTGTTCGATGACCTCCGAAGCCACCTTCTCAGACTTGAGCTTTTCTGCATTAAGTGCATCCTTGACCGAAGTCGTTTCTGCTAAAACTCCGGAGATTTTAGCATTCTCCGTAGTCAAAGCATTCTTTTGAGTCCGGAGTTGGCCAACTTCTTCTTGTAGCCTTACAAGTTCAGTCCCTTTGGCAGCATCCTCCGTCCGCAGTCTTTCAATCTCTGCCCGAAGCACAATTCTTTCTGCTTCGAGCTCCTTCTTAGCAACCTCCAAGCTTTGCCTAGCCCTTCGCTCTGCTAGTATTACATTGTCCATTTGAGCTACTCGACCTTCGGAGAAGTTAAAATTTCTTTGAAGAGTTTCGTTCTCTTCCCGAAGTTGAGCAATTTCATTTTCGCTCGATAAAGCTGCAGCGCGGGCTAAGACTGCTTGCTAAGAAAAAAGAAAAACTGGAATAAGAAATTATTCATATATAATTCATTATTTGGTTCGAAGATGCTTTATACCTGATAAGCTGCTCTTTCCACAACAATATTAAGCTCCGAACCCTTCGCTCTGCTTAAAAGGGCTACCAGCTCTGTTTCCCCGACTTTGCGACTGGCTTCACCCAAAGGTTTAACCAAAGTCCCAAGTCCGGTTTTCTCCTCCAAAAATGGAGTTATGAGAGGAAGCAGTGCTAAAGCCTTCTGATCAGCTCTGCTTAGCGAGGGTCCGGAGGTGTCTTCCGAGGCCCTTGGAACTTCTGAAGATGGCCCCCCTCAGTTGATTCGCTTTCATCCGTTGACTCAGATGAAGTCGATCCTTGAGCTGGGAGAGGCTCTATGTGTCTTTTTCCTCTTCCAGGCCCCGGTAGAGTAACCCCCGGTTGTGACTCCGAAGTTGTCGAAGGTCTTTGCATTGTATCTTCGAGGGATACTTCGACAACAGGAGGTTCTGAAAAAACAAAAATATTACACATTGTATAATTTTGCAAAAATTGATAAGAATTAAGCAAAATGTACCTTCGACATTCTCTGGAATATCGAGCACCGGACTGATCGGAGGATCAAAAGTGTAGTCCTCATCCGAATCAGCCGCTAAATCTTGGACTGCAGGAGCATCGTCCTGAAGAGTCCTCGTTACTTCTTCGAGAATCGAAGCCATAGTGACTTCGACTCCACCTTCGTCCACAGGAACTCCAACCTGAGTTGTATCTTCTTGAACTACCGAAGTCATTGGTTGATCAGCATTATCTCCAGACTCCGGTACGTTCGCAGGCACTTCGGCCTCATCTACACCCATAGGGGCTTCGACTTGTTCTTCTTGGGTATCCGGAGCTCTTACTTCTTCGATGTTGGCTTGAGGCTCCGGAATACCTGCAGTATCTTCAATGTGAATACTTCGTTGAGTTGCATCTTCATCAATTAATTTTACTAATAAAATACCTTCGTCCTCTTTAGAACCAGAAAGTGAGGTTCTTGAGCTTGAAGGAGCAGGATCCAAAGGTGCGAGATTCTTAGGTTTTCGAGCCACCTTCTTCACCGGAGTCTTTGCTGAACCTGAAGCTCCGGCTTCAGCTACTCTTTTCTTGGGGCCTTTCTCCTGAGGCACCCAATCCATCAGAGGGGGTGGAGTCAACTCCAGCATTCCCCATACTCTGTTAAATCGCTCCCAACTTCCGACTAATTTAACTTGATTCGCCATTCTTTTTCCGACGGAGTTGGAGCACCCAGAATCTTCTCCGAAGCCCTTACAATTTGCTCTGAAGTAATAGGGGCTGAAGAAGCTAAAAAATAATTCAAGTTAATCTTTCTTCGAAGTAAATATGTACTATGCATGTTGGTTTCGAAGTTACCTGCAGGGCTCGAAGTATACCTTATTTTGCGAAGACCGCCTTCCGAGTCATCCTCGAAGGCGATAGGCCAGTTGGCCATCAACGGAGGAATTTGAAGTCCGAGGAACTCTTCGGCTAAGTCCCGCATGCTCAACCTTCTGCTGATTTTCTGAAGCAAGTTGAGGCGAGCCTCGAGTTGGCCTTCGTCGGGTTGCACTAAGGCTTCCTTCCGGAACTGGATTTCCTTGAGGGGACCGGCCAGAGGACTACTCACTCCAACTTCGGCATAAAACCACCTCAGAACCCAATCGGTGTACCATCTAGCATTGATGGCCTTAGCAGGGAATTGCAGGGCATATTCATCACGAAGCCTGAAATTGATGCTTCCGAAGGAAACCACCACCTTCTCACCTCCGGAGCCTACGAAGGTCTTTGGCTGACAAGTTGCTCTATGTAGCGCAGCAAAGATTTCAGCCCTCCCCTCACAACCTTCGGCTCTCAGTGCCCACTCAAAGATAGCTAATCTGGCTACAGCATTCGGAGACAGCTGGGGGAGGGTTACGTGAAACAAGTCAAGTACTTCGGCTAAGAAATCCACAGCCGGGAGGCCCAAGCCCGCTTCGAAAAAAGCTTCAAACACTACAACTTCTCCGGGTCTCGGTGATGGAATCGATTCTTTGCCCGGCTTCCGAATCATAACCCCATCACTAATCTTTCCCCCCGCTGTAATTGCCAAAGATTCTTTCTTGCAGGTAGACGGCCCCAACTCAAAAGATTGATCCAAGTACTTGGTTGAGGGTGGGCACAGACCTTGGTCGTTGGGGATTTGGGGATTTCTCCCCCCTGCCGCCATGGAAATCGTCGCCCGCATCGAGGGTGCCGCCGCCGATGTCGCCGCCGCTGCTGCTGCAGCTGCCTGCTGCCGAGCCAAGGCCGAAGGAGGCGCAGATCCCTTGGTCTTCACCATCGCGATTGCCGGATTGATCTGAGGGAATGGAGACTAGGGCTCAAGAACTCAAAGACTAGGGCTCAAGAACTTGAAGGGCTCAAAAAGCTTTTGACTAGGAAGAAGCGGTGAAAAGGTAATCGGGTAAGTTTTGGGGCTCTTTATTTATAGCCTAATCTTTCCGTTTGTTACCGTTTGGGTTCTGCCCTTTCGCATTCCCGCCTGTTATTTTCCTCCGAAAATAACGCCTCATATAGCTTCCGTTAGAAACAGAAACTAACGGCTATTTTTTCTAAGTCTGAAAAGACTTTCGAACTTCCTGAGTCAGTTCTAAGGTGGTTCGAAAGGTAATTACCTTATGACTGATTCGAAGTTCATATCTTCATGCATTTCGGAGATAAAACGAAAATCAATAACCCCTATGATTGGTTATCTTTTCTTTCCGTATACTGCTCTCCTAACGTTACAGGTCGAACGGAGAAGCGTATTCGAGGGGCTACTGTTGGGGGAAAATATCTCATCTTCGGGGTTATTGCTAAAGTAGCATGAAGACAGCCAACTAGTTCGAAGATTGTTCGAAGACCTTCTTCGAAGATGCTCGGAACCTGGTTCGAAGCCCGAAGACAGACACTGGTTCGAAGTATGTCTTCGAACCAAAGCCCTTCAGGATCTTTTCTGCCAGCTAAGATGGAAGACTTATCTTCTATCCTATTAGATTAGTTTTTTACCATTTTAGCCCTATTAAGGAAACCGAATAGTTTCCTTAATGTCGGTTGTAATAGAGGGGTAAATAGGTCTTTTCCTTAATGTTTAGGCCTATAAATACCCCCCATTTCTCCCTGTAATAGGGACCGATTACAAGTGAATCAATACACACTTTCAAACTATTCTAAGCTATTATCCTTTCGGAGGCTTAGAACAGTTTGCTTCGCAAACACTTCGTTTGTTAGTTTCTTTTCTACAGAAACCTGTTAGCGTAATCTTTTACGCCAACAATGCTATTAAAAAAGCATCGGAGAAAAGCCAAGGAAGCAGGTCCCCGCACTAGGAAACTAGGACAGTCGAAGGGACCAAGACTTTCGGAAGGCGACTTCGGACCGAAGCAGTCGAGCCCTCCGCACGACGGTTTTAGGCTACAGTGGCCTGACACCCCAGACGGTGGCTTCGATCCTTGATGGCCGAACCCCCGTGCGGTGGCTTCGAGCCTCGATGGGCAAACCCTCTATACAGCAATTTCAGCCCCCAATGGCCGAACCCCGCACCATTTTGGATGAACTCTCCTATGGAAGGATTTGGCCCACACTGGTAGAACGTACCTCCAGCCTGGCAGAACACTTCGCTGGTATGGTCTGAGACATCGTCGACTCTGCCAAACCCAACTTCGGGTAACGGGTTCGGCTCTCAGTGGGCAAGGTCACTGGAACCGCCGATGCCTCCGCCGTACAACTGGGCAGGAACCCCGTGGGCTCTGTACATATCTGGGTCGGAGTACCCTCCGCAACTTAACACTATGCCTTGTTTTCCTTCAGAGTATTGTGGATGGAAGGGACAAACAGATGTAACGGAGGGTGGCATCGTCCATAGGCTATCCGTGGTACCTCCGAATCGGACCATGTAGGGCGAAGAAGAAGGGTACAGGCACGCGGAAGCCGAAGTCAAGGAGTCCAAAGCTATCACGATCAGGGTGGGGTCTCTGGAGGTCCCAATCCCAAAGGCTTCATCGTCGAAGTCTGACAAAGGGGAATCTCATACTTCGGTTGGAGCCCGTACCAAAGCTGGGTTCGATCGGCCGGGCGAGGCTGGTCTGACTGGTGGGGTCCATGCCGAAGGCCCCTCCGAACACATGGTGCGCAAGGCCGAAGGAGACAGTACCACTTCGTCTACATTTGACAAAAAACGGACAGTAGCACTTGGTACCAAGCCGCAACCCTCTTGGGCACCTCTAGGCATGTCCAAATCGTAGAAGAGACGCCTACAACGACTATGGGCACAGGAGATGCGTGAGAAGAAAGCCGAGGATGAGTGCGGCGCTATCTTCGAGGAAATCCGCCCTCGGCCAGCTACAAGACATGTATGGAGGGAGAAGCTGGTTGAGATAACCAACCCGCCTCCTAGTCCGAGCGACGATGACGACATGCTCGACGATGATTACTCGCCCATCTTCGAAGGGCCCGCACCCCAGGTGATGGACATCAACATCATCACGCTGCCCGCCGAGTTCGCCCTGCCATAGGACAAGGCCAAGGTCGCTCAATTGAACCTCGGCCCGCGCAATGCCATCTTCGAGAAGTGTAACATCCCAAGAATTAAAAATAAAGAAAATAAAGAAAATGAATTTTCAGGATTTATTCAATTCAAGAAAAGACTAAAATAACACTATTAAAATCAAACAAGGGGAAATACTTCAAATTTTAACTTGGAAAATTTATGGTAGAATCTAGAGGCCAAGAAATATTTTTAGGAATTTTTACAAATTTTTATCAACAGTGATTCAACCTTTAATCAAATAAATGAATTACTGAAATTATTTTAATGGAAAAATACATTTTAAATGAACTTGGGCTGCAAACCCCCAATCTGCCTCAGTCCGGCCCAGTCCAGTGCCTGTGTCAATGCCATGTAGGACCCGGGTGTTGGCGCCGCTCCCCTCCTCTCTCTCCCGCTCGTGCCTGCCTTGGCCCTGCTTGTCAGCCTCGTGCACGCACCCCTTAGCCACTGACCGCCTAGGCCCGTCTGTCGGCCCTTTCCTTTCCCGCTCGCCCACTGACAGGTAGGACCCACCTGTCAGGTCCTTCTTCCCCGATGGAAAGAGATCCCCCCTTTCCATCGCTGGCGAGACCCCCTGCCAAATCCGCCTCCGCCTCCGCCAGCTGCCGTGCACCAAATTGGGCCCATGCCGAGCCTTACCATCCATCGGCGATCACATTCCCCCAATTCCCCTCGTGTTTCCGTCGTTTATGGCTAGTAACCGAGAAAATGGAACCTCGCTGGAGTAATTAAGGAACCATCTCGGGTTTCCTCGATTTACCTTGCCATATCAACACCGGCGAGCCACTATTTAAACCCTCCCCCTCGTCGCACTCCGCTCACACCGTCGTAGCCCGAGTCAAAGAGAAACCAGAGCGCTACCACCCCGGTTTTTGGCTTTGTCTCTTGCTCTACTTCCGGTCGCCGCTCGCCGCCGCCTCCGTCCTCCTTCGTCCACGCCATCGCCACCTCCGGGACCACCTTCACCCACCCTACCTCGGCCTCCCCTCCGTTGGCTGCGTACGTCACCGGATCGCCATCGCCGCCACCCACCCGAGACCCCTTCAACGTCTACCCTCGCCACCGGTCACCGTCAAACACCCATCGTCGCCACCGCAGGTACGGTTAGGATCCCCTCGATCTCCTCTTTCCATTTCAGCCGAAACCCAGGACGTAGCCCCCTTGTCGTCGTCGTCGCCATTGTGCCCGAGCCCGCCGGAGTCAGGGACGAAGGGGGGTATGAGTCCCTTAAGCGTGTGCCTTGCCGGATTTAATCCTGGCCGCACGATCACGATCGGAGCGCACAGATTAAACCCCTTCGGGATTTAATCTTAGCCTTGATCCGTGCCAAAGGGGTATGGTGCGATCTAGGCCGTTCTGATCCACTTAATCCCTCCCGCCTCGCACCTGACCGCTAGATCTAGATCCGACAGCTCTGGTTGGCCCGGTCCATGCGCACAGTGCGCTGGTTCATGGTGGGCCTGGCTCACCGTGGACCAGAGACTATTTTCTGTTTAAATAAAATTCAGAAAATTGATGTAAACTTCAAAAATTCATAACTTGCTCATTTTAACTCCAAATTTCACCATTCAAAATTTGTTAAATCAATCTTTTTATTCTCTACATATTTATGCCATAAAACAGTATGTTACTTTAGCATGAAATATTCTTATTAAATAAATAAATAAAAACCCCTTAGGAATAAATTGATAATTCACGAAATAAATCAGGAAAATTCTTAATAAACCTTTAATTCATTCAGAATATTAAGGGGTTTATCCCTCATTTAAGACCCTACACTTGCATGTATATGTTGTAGTGTTTTTATTGTTTATTGAATGTTGTGTTTAATTTTTCCATATCAAGAAGACTACGAGACAGTCGAGGAGCCGGAGTATTACCCCGAGGTTCCACCATCACCATTTGCTGAGCAAGGCAAGTCACAACCCACATTTTGATCATCATTGAGCCCATGTTTTAACATATTATCGCTATAACTCATAGGATAATATTGCATTAGTCTAATCTCAAAGCCCTACACATTATATTTATTAGATCCCAGTCCTTGTGTGTAAACCCAAGCCATGCTTATTGAGCCTACACTCCTTGTCACTCTACAATATTATATTAGCTAGTGTCCAATGTACCGACACAACTGCTATAGGATAAAAAGAATGAGTCGTTGATAGCTGGATTCTACTATATGTATTTCCCCGTTATTCTCGTCTATGGACCATGTTGGAGTTGGCTATGTTATAAGTATGGTGGGTTCCGGGTGCAATCTAGGGCATTGGTTGGTCGCACCCGGGGCACTATAAGGACCGGTCTGCGGGATCTGTTGCAAAGCACTTCCGTACTAACCACAAGTCTAATGGGTAAGTCCTAATCAGAAGTATGGAACAAACCAACTCGATGCACCATAGTGGAGGGGGCAAGGGGAAACCTGCGGGTGACTTGTACCGACGTGGCTCAAGGGGGGTATGGTGTTGGCTCGACGCGTCGGGGCACCATATGAAACCCATAAGAGGGTGCTGTCGGGTTGGAGTGTTCCATATGGAAGGTTTTGGCATGAGTTCCCGTGGTATGGGTCATCTCGTTACACTTGGGTGTATGGGATGAGTGCGTGCCTTGTGGGTACAGTGGTACACCTCTGATCAGAGTGTTATATCTTTTCGAAAAGACGAGCCCACGGTCAAGGGCGGGTTCTGTGACTTCTCGCAGTTAGTTTACTATTGTTTGAGTGAAAGTGTTATTCATGGCATGTAAGGACTGTTGAGTGAGGGTGGGCTGACTGTACCCCTCGAGTTAGAAGATGATGCATACACATGTTTACATTTCTGTATTAATAACTTGATCACATTTAATTGCTTTACAAATATGCTTTTCCGCAAAATTAGACACTACCTTCCTTATTATTACTCCGCATTATATTTGCATCCGGTGGCTTGCTGAGTATGATTGTACTCACCCCTATTGACTTACACCACTAGAGCCTGTCTACTACAAGGAGGATGAAGGCCTGGAGTAGCGACCCAGTCAAGGCGAGACTGGAAGGAGGTGAACCAGATGTAGGAGCAACAAACCCAGCTCTTCCATCTACAGCAGCAACAGCCCGAGCTCCCACGACCAGGCACTCCCGCTCCGGCACCGGCTTCTCAGCTGTCGGAATTCCTTCATGTCCGGCCTCCTACCTTCTCAAGCACCACCAACCCCATGGAGGCTGGTGATTGGCTGAGAACCATATGGAAGAAATTGGATCTCCTGACATGCACCGAACATGAGAGGGTAGCATTCGCTGCCCACCAACTCTAGGGTCCCGCCGCAGAATGATGGGACAACCTGCGCGAGACTCTACCGAAGGGTCATGTCCATACTTGAGCAGAGTTCTCCGCCACTTTCCGTGCCGCCCACATCCCCGACGGCATCATTGCCTAGAAGAAGCAAGAGTTTAGGGACCTGCAACAAGGAAGCAGGTCCGTTACCGAATATTTGCACGAGTTCAACCGACTTGACCGGTATGCGCCGGAAGAGGTCCGTACAGATACGACCCGTCAGTCCAAGTTTCTCTGGGGCTGAAGGATGAGCTTTCCCTTCAGTTGGTCTCCGGAGATTATGCCAACTTTCAGAAGTTGGTCAACACGGCTATCATTCAGGAGACCGAGCAGAACAAGGTCGACCTGAAGAAAAAGAGGACGATCGCCTTCTACCAGAACTAGGGAATGGCGCAGAGGCCGCGTTTCGCACCTCCCCCGCCGACACCCCAATATCACCCACGCCTAGTCTACCGTCCAGTTCCACCCGCCCACAATCAAGGAGCAGTCAATCCTCGCCCCGCTCCCACCACACCAACTGCTCCACCTACACCTACCAAGAAAGCAGGTCTTGCACGACAAACACGCCAAGCCCGTGATCTGCTTCTACTGTCACCAGGAAGGACACTACTCCCATCAGTGTCCCCACCCCAAGCGTCCGCAAGGAGTCACGGCCAATCCTGTAGTCCACGCTCGCGCCAACCATGTCTCCACCGAAGAAGCCCAGGCTACACCGGAGATAGTCATGGGTAAGTTCACAATAAATTCAGCACCTGCAGTGGTTTTATATGACACCGGAGCTACGCATTCATTCATTTCAACAACTTTTGTGGAAAACTATAACCTGAATAAATGCGAATTAGCAAGACCGGTACTGATAGCTACCCAGGCTAACAAGCCCAAGCCCACTCTTATAGTCTGAGGGTATGGGTAGATATCCATGGTACCATATTTTGGGCCGACCACATTCTGATAGAATGCTAGGGTTTGGATCTGATTCTAGGAATGGACTGGCTCAACAAGCATCAAGGAGTGATAAGATGTGCCCGAAGACAAGTGACCATGACCGGTGAAGAAGGGACTGTCGTCACCTTTCATATGCCAAGTCAGAAACCCGGTAGACCCCGTCTGCACCAGATTACCTTGGAAGAAATACCAGTAGCCTACGAGTACCCGGATGTATTCCTAGAAGATTTACCAGGGATGCCCCTCAAGAGGGACATTGAGTTCACGATTGATCTAGTGCCCAGAACCACTCCCATTTACAAGCGACCTTATCGGATGGCCGCCAATGAGCTATCAGAAATGAAGCAGCAGCTTGAAGACCTTGAGAAGAAGGGATATATCAGACCCAGCACATCCCCATGGGGAGCCCCCATCATCTTCATCGAGAAGAAGGAAGACAAGGCTAAGCGTATGTGCGTGGATTATCGAGCCTTGAATGAAGTAACCATCAAGAACAAGTACCTATTACCCAGGATCGATGATCTATTCGATCAGCTAAGGATTCGAGAGGAAGTCATACCTAAGACAACATTCACCTCCCGTTATGGACTTTATGAGTGCACCATCATGTCCTTTGGTTTGACCAACGCCCCAGCCTTCATCATTTGGTTTGACCAACGCCCCAGCCTTCATCATGAATATGATGAATAAGGTGTTTATGGAGTATTTGGACAATTTCATCGTGGTATTTATAGATGATATCTTCATCTATTCCAAGAGCAAGGAGGAGCACGAAACCCATATCCGCTTGACCCTAGGAAAACTCAGGGAGCATCAATTATACGCCAAGTATAGCAAGTGTAAATTTTGGACAGCGGAAGTAAAGTTCCTAGAGCACATTATCTCAGCACAAGGTATCGCAGTAGACCCTGCCACCGTTGGAGCAGTTATAGATTGGCTGCCACCCACCAACGTGTCTGAGATACGGAGTTTTCTTAGCTTAGTAGGATACTACCGACGCTTTATTGAGAATTTCTCCAAGATAGCCAAGCCTATAACCAAGTTGTTGCAGAAGGGAGAGAAGTTTTAATGGACTCCCGAATGCGAGGAAAGTTTTCGGACCCTTAAGACACGGTTGGTGTCAGCACCCATACTGACCTTACTAGATATAAGGAAGGACTTCCATGTCTATTGTGACACATCTCGTTAGGGTTTGGGATGTGTTCTTATGCAGGACGGAAAAGTTGTTTCTTACGCCTCCCGGCAATTGAGACCACCTGAGTTGAACTACCCCACACACGACCTAGAATTGGCCGCTGTAGTGCACGCTCTGAAGATATGGAGGCACTACTTGGTTGGAAACCGTTGCGAAGTTTTCACGGACCACAAGAGTTTGAAGTATATCTTCACGCAGCCGGACCTCAACCTTAGGCAAAGGCGATGGCTAGAATTGATAAAGGACTACAACCTAGGCATTCATTACCATCCCGGTAAAGCAAACATGGTGGCTGATGCATTGAGTCGTAAAGGATATTGTACCGCCATCGTGATTCAGGATCACGCGCCCTTGTTGTATAAGGAAATGGAAAAGTTAAACCTCGGGATAACCATGGGAGCCTATCTAGCCACCCTTGAGGCCCGACTAGTCCTGTTCGAGCAGATCCGTGAAGCTTAGTTGGAAGACCCGGACATAGCAGCAATTAAGAAGAACATGAGGCAGGCCAAGGCCCCAGGATTTTTAGAAGACGAGAATGGCACCATATGGTTCGAAACTAGGATTTGTGTGCCCAATAAACCAGAGATAAAGACCCTTATTTTAAGAGAAGCTTATGACACTCTGTACTCCATCCAGCCCGGGAGTACAAAGATGTACCAGGACTTGAAGGAATGGTATTGGTGGGTCAACATGAAGAAAGAGATTGCTCAGTTCGTTGCAGAGTGTGACATCTGCCGACGAGTAAAGGCAGAGCATCAGAGACCAGCAGGGCTGTTACAGCCACTTAAAGTACCTAAATGGAAATGGAAAGAGATCGATATGGACTTCATCACCGGACTCCCAAAGACCCAAGTCGGGTATGACTCCATATGGGTAATCATCGATTGTCTAACAAAGGTAGATCACTTCATAGCCGTCAAGACGACCTATAGTGTCCCTAAACTGGCAGAGTTGTATATGGCCCGCATAGTGTGCCTCCATGGGGTACCTAAGAAGATAGTCTCTGATAGAGGGAGCTAGTTCACATCTCGGTTCTGGAAAAACCTTCAAGAGGAGATGAGGATGAGACTGAACTTCAGCACAGCATATCACCCCAAACAGATGGACAAACTGAGAGGGTGAACTAGATATTAGAGGATATGCTCCAGGCATGTTCCCTGGACTTTGGAGGAACATGGGACAAAAGTTTGTCGTACGCCGAGTTCTCATACAATAATAGTTATCAGGCCAGCCTTCAGATGTCTCCATTTGAGGCCTTATACGGACGCAAATGCGGAACGCCTTTACTTTGGGATCAGACTAGTGAATCACAAGTTTTTGGAACGGACATCCTTTGGGAAGCTGAAGAGAAAGTACAGATCATTAGGGACAGACTAAAGACAGCCCAATCCCGACAGAAGAGATATGCAGACAATCGCTGTCGAGATCTAGCCTTTGAACATGGAGATCATGTCTACCTTCGGGTTACTCCACTCCGTGGCACTCAAAGGTTTAACATGAGAGGGAAATTAGCACCTCGATACGTTGGACCTTTGTAGGATCGAAAGTAGCGACCAGAGGGGGGGTGAATGGGCGCCTTAAAAATTCTTTCGAATATATGGCCTGTTCCCAACACCCAACGCACCTCAAAAGACTAATCTACAGAAAATGAATAGATAGCCTAAGTCTAAAGGTATCTAGCCTAGAATCAACTGATGTTAAACAGAGAACTACCAAAACAGTGCACCTAGGCAGATAAACAAAGTATACTAGACATGTCAGGCCAAACTTCTCAATGAAATGATCTAAGTATATATATACAATGAGATGAGAAGTTACTATTCAGATTTGTCTCCTGTTTGAAACTTGGCGAAGCCTGCTTCGCCCGTCGAGGTCTGCTTCGAAGATGGTTGTCGAAGCCTGTCGAAGATGTTGTGAAAATGCCGAAGGTAGGAATCGAAGTATGATTCGAAACGAAGTATGAGAAAGTCGGAGCCTGCTTCGAAGTATGTACTCCGAAGGTAAGACTTCGAACACAGCTTCGAACCAGGTACTTCGAAGCCAAACCTTCGAACAGAAAACTTCGAACGCAACACAGACGAACAACCTTCGAAGAAGTCGGAAGCAAAAATACTGAGCGAAGTCTAACAGAAGAACAAGCTCTGAAGCCAACTTCGAAACCCGTCGAAGTGTGGACTTCGAAGAACTCGAGTCGGAGTACCTTCGCACAGACGTTCGAAGTATGAGACGCTGTCAGTTCAAAAAGTACTTCGAAGTTATCATCTCAGAACACAAAACGAAGTTCGAAGTTCAAACAAAGCCTTTGAGTCGAAGCACAGCCTTCGAACAACTTAAAAATAGAGAATAACTTCGCAGGGATAGTCGAAGTATGTTTAGGCTAACAGACAGTACAGAAACATACTTCGAAGCAAGAAGTACGGAGTGAAGTTGAAAAACGAAGCCCCTGAAAAAGTCAGGTCGAAGCCTGCCTCACGGAGCTGAGGGACTTCAAACAGAGAGAGAAGAAGTGGCTTCGCAGAAACAGTCAAAAAAGGCATTCAATACAGTCTGCTTCGATCAAAAGGCTATGATGAAAAAGCAGAGCAGGTACTTGTGTACTGTTGCTACAGTAGTGGAGTACTACTTGCAAACAGCAAGAACTAGTACACTGTTCGTGAAGAACAGAAGCAAAAGAGAAGCTTCTGCTCACGAAATAAATCCAGGCTGTGCCTGTAGACAAAGCATTAACTCCTCAAAACAAACAATGCACACCGAATGAAATCAACAGGGACCAAGGCTTTAATGCATCCAAAGGATTCTAACAAATGCAAGGCGAAATGGAATGAGCAAGAGCCTGGCGGCGCACACAGGAGAGAGAACGTGAGAGACAAAATGACCCAATAGATTAAACAGTGAATTCTGGAAGGGGTAGTCCAAACCCTAGGGATTGGGGTCCTATTTATAGGCTGCCCACCACTAGGAATATTCTACCAGCTCCTTAGGGTTTTTACAGACTCAAGAATAAAGGAAAAGACTCTACTGCCCTTAGGTATTTTTACAGACACGACTGACTGACTGTGGGCCTAGAGATACAGATGACTTATCCGGAAGCTAAGTTTTCATAGCGACTACGGCTTCTCTTCTGGACAGTCGGATACAAGATCAACGGTTGTCAGTTTTGCGCCGAAACTGACAAAGCCTCCACCGACTTTGCACCAGGTACCCGGATTGGGCCGGTCCGATTCCGCAGCTCTCTCAGCCCGGCAATCACTCACCGCCCGTGTACCTGAGTCAATCCTGGTCAACAGCTCAGTAGGTCTTCTACTGCTTCTGGCCCATGCACCCGGATTGGGCCAGCCCGATTTCGCAGCCTCCTCTGCCCGACAGTCGCTTGCTGTCCGTGTACCTGAGTCACACACGGCCCATGAAACAGCAGATCTCCTCTCTTCTTCTGTCCTCTTTGACTATCGTTGACAATGACTCATCACTTCTGGAGCCATGAGGCCCACGCTATTTAGCATGGCTCCTCAATCTCCCCCTTGATGAGTGCATTGTCAACACTCCTCTTTTTCAGCTCTTCAGCACCTGCGAGCAAATGTGGAAACACGAAAACAAAACACAAGAAAACAAAGAAGAAGAAAAATAAGGTAAAAGTTTAACCCTAATGACCAAAAGCCAAACAAAAGCAAGAAGCGGTCATTATGGTTAACCAAAGCGTAAAAGCTCAAAAATGAGTGCGATTTTAGAACAACAAGGATATCAACAGAGTAAGAACTCCCCCTTAAACTCTGATCCCAAATTTTCTCCCCCTTGTTGACAAGTGAACTCATCAAGCACTCAAAAGAGACACAGACTCCCCCTGAAATGCAACTCCCCCTCAAAATATGCAGTGATTTCAACTGGAGTGCATAAGGAGTGTAGAAAGCATGCTTCTCAAATATGATTGACTGCAAGTACAACATCTAACAGTTACATCAAAAGACATACTGTAATGATACATGGCATGATCAGTGCAATAGATGATATCTAAAGAAAGTCATTTGCACGCATTGTTTTCAGTTTTTGCAAACAAAAGCATCACCACATGTTCCAATAAACAAGCAAGGTAAAGCATGAGATGCAAAAGCTAACTGACAGCTACCAAGATAAGCATTGTCCAAAAACAAAGTGCTTCAGCAAACTTGTTATCATTTCAATTTTCAAGCTTTTTCTTTTCCTTTTTTCATTTTTGCCAGGGGTTATTTGCATGTCAAACCTTATGCTGACCGACCAAGTCAAGCCTAGGCCAGAACTGGACCATCAGAAGCTTAAGACATTGGTCTCGGCATACACTACATTGTCCTAGTTCGTACCAAAGTGCTATGATACGCAGTCTAGAACAATGCAATGCGACAAAACAAACCCACCTGGATCTTTTCAAGTTTATGCATAAAAAGGCATGGAATTTTCATTTTTCTTGATTTTTATAACATATTTTCATGTTATAAAGCAGAAAGATGTCCAAGTTGCATGTTTGCATCTAAGTCAGGAACTAGCTACAAGGCATGTACCAGATAACAAGAACATTCAGCCTACGCATGCTAGTTACCAGAAGCAATGGTGATCATTTTTCAATTTTAAAGTATAAAAAGCCATGCATATGACAGATATCAGACATATCAAGTGAACTGAAGCAAAGCATGATCATCGACAAGTAATCCAAAAGCATGTACCAGCTAGAATGAATAAAGCAGTTCAATCATATAATAGAAGCAAGCTCAAACGTGTGATATGTGAATATGCAAGATATGAACACACACAAAAAGAAAAGACTCAAGAAAAGAGTAAAGAAGAAAGAAAACTGACGCAAAATATCCTAAAAAGGATACACAACACCCAAATCCCCTCGTAAACGCTCGAATGTAGACTGATCTAGGAGTTTGGTGAAAATATCAGCCAACTGATGATGGGTATCAACATGAACAAGGTCAATGACACCTTTCTCATATTGATCCCGCAAGAAGTGAAAGCGCACATCAATATGTTTGGTTTTTGAATGGAGACACGGGTTTTTCCCTACACTAATAGCACTGGTGCTGTCGCAAAACAATGGAACTCTGGTAGGAAAGAACAACCCAAAATCTCTTAGAGTGGAAATCATCCAAACCAACTGTGAGCAGCAGCTAGCAGCAGCTACGTACTCAGCCTCTGTGGTCGAAAGAGCAACTCCAGATTGCTTTCGAGAAGACCAAGAGACAAGAGAAGAACCAAGAAACTGGCAAGTACCGGAAGTCGACTTGCGATCCAACTGGCACCCACCAAAATTGGCATCCGTAAATCCAGATAAATCAAGAAAAGATGATGCTGAATAGAAAAGACCAAGATCAGACGCATAAGTGAGATACCTGAAGATGCGCTTGACAGCCTGCCGATGAGACGCGCGTGGTGAAGACTGGAAACACGCGCAAAGTCCCACGACGAACTGTATGTCCGGTCTTGTTGTCGTCAAGTACAACAGCGAACCGATCATCCCTCAAAACTCCCTTTCATTGACCTTGACCGCCGCTCTCATCCTTGTCCAGACCCCCAGAAGTGCCCATCGGGGTCATCTGTGGCTTCAATTCACCACCAAAGTCAAATTTCTTAAGCATGTCGCGAGTGTACTTACCTTGGTGGATGAAGGTGCCGTCCTTGGTCTGCTTGATCTGGAGCCCTAAGAAGTACTTGAGCTCAACCATGAGGCTCATCTCAAACTCGCTGTGCATCTGCTCAGAAAACTTGGACACAAGAGAATCATTAGTACCGCCAAAGATAATATCGTCCACGTAAATCTGAGCAACTAAAAAATCTAAAGCATCTCTGAGCAAGAAAAGAGTTTTATCCACCGAACCCATCACAAAGCCCTTCCCCAACAAAAATTGCTTCAACCGGTCATACCAAGCCCTGGGGGCTTGCTTCAACCCGTATAAAGCCTTTTGCAACTTAAAAACATGTCGAGGAAACTTAGGGTTCTCAAAACCGGGGGGTTGCCTAACATAAACTTCCTCTTCTATGTACCCGTTCAGAAAAGCACTCTTAACATCCATTTGAAAAAGCTTAAAACCCTTTGAAACGGCAAAAGCTATAAGAATACGAATGGACTCAAGACGGGCAACAGGAGCGAAGGTTTCTTCAAAGTCAATACCTTCCTTCTGGCAATAACCCTGGGCAACTAGTCGGGCTTTGTTGCGCACCACAACCCCATCTTCACCTTGTTTGTTCTTGAATACCCACTTGGTGCCTATGGGGTTGCATCCTGGTGGCGGCTCAACTAGTGTCCAAACCCGATTGTGAACAAAGTTCTCAAGCTCTTCTTGCATAGCATTAATCCAATTAGAATCAGAAAGAGCATGATAAACATCTCTGGGCTCAAAAGATGCAACAAACGCAGATTCAGCAAACACAACAAGAGAGGCAGAAGAACGCAAAGTTCTCTCAGTCTCATCACCTATGATGAGCTCTGAGGGATGGTCACGCTGAACTGCTCGGGTTCCCTGGTGATCTGAAGTCACCTCACCGGAGTCAGCAGCTGGCACCTCTGGACTCGACTGAGGGGCTCGATCGTAGTGGAAGAAGTGATCAGAGGTCCGCCCTCATCCTCAGTTGAAGTCTCAGAAGGTGTGGTCTCTACGGGGGATGCAGAAGGCCCACCCTCATCAGCAGCTGGAGTATCCTCATCTTCCTCGAAGATGGACTCTCCTAGCTCATCATCACCGGAAAGCTCAAAAGGAGTCAAAGAAGGCAAGGACTCATCAAATGAAACCTCACAGGTCTCGACAAGCAGCTGGGATTCGAGGTTCCAAACACGGAAGCCTCGAGAATGCAATGCATAACCAAGAAAAACACCATCCCAGCAACGAGACTCAAACTTGTCCAAATGCCCTCCCTTCTTGAGCACAAAGCACTTGCAGCCAAACGCTCGCAAGTGGCTCACCTTGGGCTGTCTACCAAACCGCAGTTCATATGATGTCTTACCAAGGTAAGCTCTAAGAAAGATGCGGTTGGCCAGATAGCAAGCCGTGTTCATGGCTTCAGCCCAAAAACGCCTAGGAGTCCTGTGCTCATCGAGCATCGTCCTGGCCATCTCGACTAGCGTGCGGTTCTTTCGTTCCACAACGTCGTTCTGTGGGGGAGTGTAAGGAGAAGAAAACTGATGGTCCAGACCTTGATCACTATAGAAGCTGATGAACTGAGAGTTCTTGAACTCAGAGCCGTTGTTGGAGTGAATTGCTCGCATCCGACCATTGTTCTCATTCTTCAGCTTCAAAATTAGGTCATGAACAAACTGAAAAGTTTCATCCTTAGACTCCAAAAAGAAAACCCACGAGAATCGAGAAAAGTCGTCAACAATCACAAGTGCATACCACTTCCCACCGACTGAGCGTACCCGAGCTGGACCTACAGTGTCCAAATGTAAAAGCTCGCCTGGATACGAAGTCATTACCTGAGTCACAGGTGAGTGAGAAGCGGCAACCATTTTCCCATGACGACAGGGATGAAAAACTAGATCCTTCTCCATCTTAAGCTTGGGCAATCCTCGGATGAGGTCCTTAGAGCTTAACCTGATTAGCAGATCAAAACTCAAGTGACCTAACCTCCTATGCCACTTCCAGAGCTCAGAAGAAGATCTAGCAATCAAACAGCGAGAAGGGCCAAAAGAACTAGAGAAGTCAATTCGAAAAACTTTACCGAAAGGTAAAATCTGACAAATCAAAGACCCTCTAGAATCAACCACAGAAGAGTTGCCCTTCTTAAAACGCACTTCCAAACCATCCTCAAGAAGTTGCGAAACAGAAATCAAATTGAAGTTCAAATTCTTAACCAAAGCAACATTCTTCAAAGAGAAATGATCTGAAATGCGAATTGAGCCTATGCCACTTACTTTCCCTTGACCGCTGTTCCCGAAAGTGATGTACTCTTTGGAGCTCGGGGGAGTGAGACTGGAGAACCATCTACGATGTCCCGTCATGTGGCGAGAGCATCCTGAGTCCATGATCCAAGCATCCTCCAGTCCCCGGTCCTGCACAATCAGTGGCTGTAAGTGGGAGCAAATGATCCGGCACCATGTTTAGCAAAAGAGCTAAACCAATGTCGAGCCATCTGCTCAAAAGATGGAAAGCGAAAACCATCATGAAAGTTTGGACCAAAACGCGGCTCAAGGCACGGTCCTCGGTTCTGCCTAAAGCCTCGACTACGAGGTCCAGGACCGTATCCAAAACGGCCTGGAGCCCTGCCGGAACGAACACCACCAACTGGAGCACGGGCAAGAAAGCCGTCTCCTCTACCGCCACCTACACGACGCGGCCTGGCCTCCAGCCTCTCCCCGCGTCGAGAAAAATGCAGTCTACCACCCTGCTGGTAGAACTGCTCCTGACCACCACGAGCTTTCTCTGCTCTCTCAACCCACTTCCTCCTGAAGCAAAACTTCGCAAGATGCCCGTCTCTCTGACAATACTCACAATGATAGGTGGGCTTCTTGGGATGTGGTTGAGGTTTAGGATTCTTGGGCTTGGTAGTGTTTGGTGTGGTATTCTTGGGTTGAGAGGGTCCAAGAAGAGAGTCAAGAGAAGTGTGGAGGTGTTTGGGCTTTGGAACCCAGATGAGCTTCTTGGGTGGAGCTTTGGGTGGTTCATGAATTACTCCATCCTTGGGCTGACAAGCCTGGGAAGACTTAGTGGAGTGAGTCTTAGGATATCTCTGCTCAGGAGTCATTTTACTCCACTCCACTGCCCGGCTAATGGCACTCTCAAAGTCAGCCTTGGTGTAGGTGTAACCTACCCCAAACCCATCCTGCCTCTTGAACTGCTGGATCATCATGCCGAGCTGAGGCTCTCTGGCACTGATCCAACTCAGGATGGAACGGAGGTAAAAGTTCTCATTCTGAGAATCTGCTAGCTCCTCTCTCAAGGAAGCTAGAACCTCTACCTGAGACAAGCAGGTCTCACACTCACTCTCTACTTGAACAGACTTCTCGGCTTTCAGCTTAATCAATTCCATTCTAAGAGACAGACAGTTCTCACAGACAGTGGGTGGAACTGACAATGTCTCAAGCTCTAGCCTAGTCTGCGCAAGCTCAGCTCTCAACCTCTCCAAATCACCCAAATGTTCATCGCCCTTGGATTTCAGCTCAGCTAAAGCAGCTAGATGAGATGGGCAATCAACACAGGGTGGGACGACAGTGGCTTGAGCATCTTTCAGCTCCAGCTGAGCACTTTCAAGCTCAGTGGCCAAAGCGTCCCTCTCATCATCCCTTTCTGTGTACCTGAACTTCAGAGTCGACAGATCACACAGAAGCACCTCACACTTCGGGCAATCACTGCTATCACCCAAGCAAGGGGAAGAAGATAGACTCTCAATTCTGCCGTTGGCCACGGCAAGCTCACTCTTTAACTCATCTATCCTCTTCTTAGACCCCCAAAGCAGTTTTTCCCGATACTTCAACTCCTGACGATTGCTCTCAAGTAAATCAACAATTTCACACTCATAAGATGATACCTTTTCGTCGTCGTCGTCGGAGTCGTCGGAGGAGCTTTTTTCTTCCTTATCCCCAAGAGCCATTGAACAGAAGCTCTTGTGGGATCTTCGGCGCTGGTGTGAGCGGCTCTTCGGCTTGTCTCCGAAGGCCATGAAGCAAAGACCCGCTGGATCATCCTTGTCCTTCCCCTTCCTGATGACGATCTCCTCATCGCTTGAGCTCGATGAAGAGGAAGAAGACATGGACTGCTTGGAGTAGCTCTTCTCCATCTCAGCGAAGAAGGCCTTGTCACGCTTCTTGTTCTCTCGCCAGTAGTCCTTCAGGGCCTTCTTGAAGAATCGGGTCTTCGGCTTGCCCTTGTTGAAGGATGAGCTCTCATGCTTGCCAGAGTCGTGGAAGCTGCCACCGGTGCCCTTCTTGTGTCCATTGCGCTTGGGGCAGTCGGCGATGAAGTGTCCTGGATCACCACACTCAAAGCATCCGGATTTTGTGCCGTGTCTTTTGAACATTCTCTTGTCATAGACACGACGCACCCAGTTGTTAAAGAGACACAAATCATCATCTCCCAAAGACTCAAGCTGGTCCTCAGTGATAGACATCAAGGAGAAACCAGCACAGCTCACAGCAGAGGGATCAACAGAAGGTGTAGCAAGGGCCAGGGATTTTGATCCAGAACCAGTGAGATTTGATCTCAGCTGGATATCTATCTCAGTGACCTTCAGCTTGCTAAACAACTCAGAAATGGTAAAGGTATCGTAAGAAGTGCTCTCAACGATAGAGGATACCTTGATCTCCCAGATCTTTGGGTCCAAGGTATGGAGAACCTTGAGCGCCTGCTCGTGATCTGAGACTAACTGAGCACCCTCAGCCTTTTTGTCCCGAAGCTTGTTAATGATCGATTGAAAGCGACCAAACAAAGCTTCAACAGATTCACCCGGCTTTTGTGTGAAGTTCTCGTACTCACGCCGGTAGGTCTGATAGAGCCGAGCCTTGACCTGAGCTGTTCCCTCATGGTGTGCCTTGAGGGTAGCCCAGATCTCTCTCGCAGTGGAGAGATGGATCACACGCTCAAACTAAGTGGGACCTAAACCAGAGAAAAGAATGTTCACAGCCTTACTGTTGCTCAGATGCTGAGCAATGATACCAGCAGTACCCTGCTCAGTGACTGGCAATATGACAAATGTGGTGTGAACGCAAATGTCCCAAATGTCCGAACCCTGGCTCATGAGATAGGCTCGCATGCGAGTCTTCCAATAATTATAGCCATAAGCTTCCAAGGACGGGACCTTGCCAGGAGAAGTCATGATCACTACTGGGGTTTAGAACCGGTTAAGGTATGGAAAAACCCTAACCTCGCTCTGATACCACTTGTAGGACCGAAAGTAGCGACCAGAGGGGGGGTGAATGGGCGCCTTAAAAAATTCTTTCGAATCAATGGCCTGTTCCCAATACCCAACGCTCCTCTAAAGACTAACCAGCAGAAAATAAACAGATAGCCTAAGTCTAAAGTTATCTAGCCTAGAAGCAGCTGAGGTTTAAACAGAGAAATACCAAAACAGTGCAACTAGGCAGATGAACAAAGCATACTAGACATGTCAGGCTAGACTTCTCAATGAAATGATCTAAGTATATATAAAGTGAGATGAGAAGTTACTGTTCAGATTTGTCTCTTGTTAGGAACTTGGCGAAGCCTGCTTCGGAGGTCGAGGTCTACTTCGCTGGTCGAAGTCTGGTTCGGAGGTGGTAGTCGAAGTCTGTCGAAGGTGTTGTGAAAATGCCGAAGGTAGGAATCGAAGTATGATTCGAAGCGAAGTATGAGAAAGTCGGAGCCTACTTCGAAGTATGTACTCCGAAGGCAAGACTTCGAACACAGCTTCGAACCAGATACTTCGAAGCCAAACCTTCGAACAGAAAACTTCGAATGCAACACAGACGAACAACCTTCGAAGAAGTCAAAAGCAAAAATACTGAGCGAAGTCTAACAGAAGAACAAGCTCCGAAGCCAACTTCGAAACCCGCCGAAGTGTGGACTTCGAAGAGCTCGAGTCGGAGTACCTTCGCACAGACGTTCGAAGTATGAGACGCTGTCAGTTCAAAAAGTACTTCGAAGTTATCATCTCAAAACACAAAATGAAGTTCAAAGCTCTACCGAACCCTTTGAGTCGAAGCACAACCTTCGAACAGCTTAGACCCGAGGAAAAACTTCGCAAGGATTGTCGAAGTATGTTAGGTTAGAAGACAGCACAAAAATATACTTCGAAGCTAGCAGCATGGAGTGAAGTCGAATAACGAAGCCTTTAAAATGTCAGGTCGAAGCCTGCCTCACGGAGCTGAGGGACTTCGAACAGAGAGAAAAAAAGTGGCTTCGCAGAAACAGTCAAAAAGGCATTCAATCCAGTCTGCTTCGATCAAAAAGCTACGCTGGAAAAAAGCAGAGCAGGTACTTGTGTACTATTGCTACAGAAAAGTAGTACTACTTGCAACAGCAAGAACTAGTGCTACTTGCGTGAAGAACACACGCAACAGAGACACACCCTCAGGAATAAAATCCACACAACACAACAAACCGAAGCTTCTTGAATCAGAGGAATCAATGCACACGCCTCAACAAAGAACAAAAGATTCAATCTCACAGGGGCAAAGTAAATGCAAGGCAAAAAGGAACGAACCAGTGCCTGGCAGCGCACACAGGAGAGAGAACGCAGGAGACAAAATGACCCAATAGATTAAAAAGTGAATTCTAGAAGGGGTAGTCCAAACCCTAGGGTTTGGGGTCCTATTTATAGGCTGCCCACCACTAGGAATATTCTACCAGCCCCTTAGGGTTTTTACAGACTCAAGAATAAAGGAAAAGACTCTACTGTCCTTAGGTATTTTTACAGACACGACTGAATGACTGTGGGCCTAGAGATACAGATGACTTATCCGGAAGCTAAGTTTTCGTAGCGACTACGGCTTCTCTTCTGGACAGTCGGATACAAGATCAACGGTTGTTAGTTTTGCGCCGAAACTGACAAAGCCTCCACCGACTTTGCACCAGGTACCCGGATTGGGCCGGTCCGATTCCGCAGCTCTCTCAGCCCGGTAATCACTCACCGCCCGTGTACCTAAGTCAGTCCTGGTCAACAGCCCAGTGGGTCTTCTACTGCTTCTGGCCCATGCACTCGGATTGGGCCAGCCCGACTTCGCAGCCTCCTCTGCCCGACAGTCGCTTGCTGCCCGTGTACCTGAGTCACACACGGCCCATGAAACAGCAGATCTCCTCTCTTCTTCTGTCCTCTTTGACTATCGTTGACAATGACTCATCACTTCTGGAGCCATGAGGCCCACGCTATTTAGCATGGCTCCTGATAGGGGAGCTACGCTATCTGGCAAATTCAAAATTTTCCACCCCAAGACCAAGACCCATGCGTGTGTGAGATCATATATCGTTACCTTCTAGCACGAGATGTGCTAGGTACAGTGGAAGAAGATGTCGAAGAAGCACGTCAAGCCTATCCTCGCATTGTCTCGGCCGTTCCTCGCCAATCCGATCGGTGAAGACGATGTAGTTGTTCACGTGAAGAAGTCCACGAGCATCGCTATTGGAGCAACGCCTCCATAGTATCCACATGTACAAGGAAGGATTACCTCCCATGGAAGCGTGCTAGCACCATACGTGAGAGACGAGAGTCCTCGATCTCAACTATTGAGGCTGATAGAGGGAGGAGATGAGTCTATGGTGGCTTTGACTAATCTATGCTTAAGCTTGTTCTCCATGACCTCCTACTCCTATCTTTATATTAGGCTAAGATCCCCTTTGTCATCAGCATCTCAAAAACCACGAATCGGTTACAACTGATTTGTATTGAAACAGATCCAATCTGTTTGCCCACGTCAGAACTTCCGATCCTGGATCAGAACTTCCGACAGGGTATATTATTTCTCGATACAGTAAGATACTGTAACAGATCCAATCTGTTTTCACCCACCTCGGAACTTCTAATATACATATCAGAACTTCTGATCAGTACAATTTTCTAGATTCCAAAATCGGAACTTCTGGCTTGTCGAAACTTCCCATACCATATCGAAACTTCCAAATCAACTTTTGCTCTCTGACTCGAGTCCAGAAAATAATCGAAACATATGATTCCAACTCGAAATTTCCAATTCATGTCACGAACCCAACCAACAGAACATCTAAAGTTGGTTTCACTCTCTGACCCGTGTCCTAAAAATAATTGAAACTTCTGATACACGGAATTTTCTTGGGCATATCCTTCAATCTCCCAGTTACACAAGAACCAATTCGTTGCATGTTTCTTAAACCATCCCTTTAAGTGTGTGACCCGATAGGTTCATACACCAACGAATATTCACCTGAAACCTTTTCCGTCTTGCTGATCAACAGTGGTACCTAGAACCACATATTGACTCTCAAAAGTGTACAAAATCAATTTTCACTAAACCTTTGATATACACATGCACCAGTCCCTTTACCACACGCCATCAGTCAAGCTCAAGGCAAGATACGTGCACCCTTGTTGGTTAGCTCGACATTTCACTTGATCAAGTATCGGATTCAAACCATGACTAACTCCTTAGTCATAGTGGCATGGCCATGCACTTTTCCAATGCAATACCTCGAGGGGCCTAGAGACGACTCTCCCATTATTAGGAGGTGTAAATTCCATCTTGACCGCTGACATCCCAAGACATGTTTCACAACAAACCTAAAAACAACCCTTATTACTACCCTGTTACATTATAGCGTTAGGAAGCATCTAAGTGTGTCACTACGCATTCTGGAATCGAATGACGATCTCAGGTCTTAGGACTCTACAAGTACACCATTTGAGATGACAACTGATGGTACATTATGATAACAATCCTAGTAGTATCTCAAGTGGGTCTATCGAACACCATGTTCACCAACATGTGTCCACATCATTGATTTGACATCCCTATGTCTATGATCTATGAAACATGATCATCAATCAATCAGATGTCCTAATCTACGTGTCATCATTGTCCCACATGATGATAAGATCAGGGATTCCTTTTGAACAGTATTGTTGTTGACACAGAAATGTGCCCCCGCACTTGGGTCAGTTCGACGATCCAAAAGTGTGCAGATACTTAGGGACAAGCCTAATCGTAACACAACACCGACGTTGCGTTCCGACTACCCTTAGCCGTGGAAAGGGGGGTGGAGTCGCTAGGTAATCAAATCACACAGATATAATCCAATTAGCCGAAAGAAATGTATTAAACAAAACAAGTTAGAAACTGGACGAAGCCTAACTGATTTGAAGTATGGTGCGAAGGGTGTCTCTGAAGCATACCTTTAGCGTCTAATGCAAAGTGTCCCACCGAAGGGTGCCTTCGGCGTTCGGACTAATATGGCCAGAGATAAACTCCGAATGAATCTGGACACGACAATCACCTCCGAATAGCGGGGTTCGGTGTAAATTCTCTGATGTAGCGAGGTATAGGGAAATGACTTAGGTGCAACGCGTGAGTGCGACTTCATCCGGAGTGGAGTACGGGTGTGGCGAAGCCTGTCGTGGTGAAGTCTGTCGACAAAGCACGTTGCGTGCGGGACTTGGCCAAACCGACAACAGCGTGACGGTCCGGCACGGGCGGTTGAAGCAGCAGTCTCGCCGAAGGGTGTTTTGGCAACCTCCGAAACCGATCTCTCAGCGCCGACGAAGTAGCTCCGAACGTGGAAACCTGCAACAGAGTAGATTCGAAGTACCAATTCAGCCCGAGGACCGAATTTTGCAAGTGTTGCACTAGTGGCGAAGGTAGCAATCTATTACGCAGATTAGCGGATACTTCACAGGCGAAGTAACAAGGCGATATCAATCTATTATGTAGATTAATGGATACTTCACAAGCGAAGTAACAAGACGATAGCAATCTATTACATAGATTAACGGATACTTCACAAGCGAAGTAACAAGGATTACCACTATTCTAAATTGGCCGTCAGAGGGCTTCTAGGCAAACCTACGAAAAATACAAAAAATAAAGATAAAGTAAAGTATGGTTCAAAGCTAGGGCGTTTTGGTTGATTTGTGTTGGGGGCTTCTGAACCAGCCTCACCCCAATATTTATAGGGGCTAGACTTCTAATATCTAACTCTGGTGGAATTCGGTTTGATCATGCGTGAAAGACTTAGTCAAAAATCACACTCAATCTCTAACTCTCCCCGAAGTGGGCCTTTGGCCAGGCCCACCGAAACTTTCTCCTCAGGCCGAAGCTTCGGTGGAGTGGGCCTCCGAAGGTCTCCGGGCCGAAGGCAGTGGGCTGGCTGGAAGCTTCCGAATCCCGTAGCCTATTGGACCTTCAGCCTTGTAGGGCTTCGGCCCAACCCGAGACACGTGCATTTTCGGCCCAAATTGCCAAAATTGGTATTTTGACAATCTTAACCATTAATGCCATTTTTTGCTATCAACAATTGTTATAACACAAATAGTTTCACATAACAAGTCATCAACTCGTTAATCAAATATAAACGACATTAATTCAAGGAACAAGATAACAATTATGCTCACACATTACCATAGACCCTACTAGCATCTTCCACATACACATGACTCACTCACGCAAGTATCTAATACCCATGGAGCTCAGGTGTACCTCATGCTTGGGCTGTGGAAGAGGCTTCATCAATGGATCCGCCATGTTCAAATCCGTATGCACCTTGCAAATCTTCACATCACCTTTCTCAATGATCTCGCGGATTAGGTGATATCGCTGTGGGATCGGAATGGCAACTAGAGGGGGTGAATAGGCGCCTCGGCAACTTCTTTTGAAAATGATGGCATGTCCAGAACACCCCAACACACCTCTAAACTTACACAAATACAATTTGTGATTTACAAACCAACAAAAGAATAAAATTTAGTGTCACACAAGGTTTTTGTATAGATCGTTGAATGAATAGTCGAACTATCCTATCGTTGATTGAAACTTCTAAATAGGCTAGCTAGTTCGGCAAGTGAAACTCCGACAGATCAGCGTCGACTGTTGAAACTCTGATATATTTTATAAAATCACAAACACACTCATTAGCTCAATTTAGTTACTTTGAATCAAGCTCTTGTCAAGGATAAATGGTTCTACACACTTCTCAATGTTCACAAGATCATGACAAATCACATTCAGCATTCAAGAGAATCTCAAGATTTTGACCAGTGTTGATATGCTGAAGTTCAGTGAACAAGAAAAGCCCTCAAATCTTTATCAAGAAAATATTCAGTATAGTTGTAGGATTAAAGCTATTCAATCAATGAATAATGTTTAGATTTAATTCAAAGACCCAAACCAACTCAATGCAAAAGCAGATTAAAACACATACTTCAGACTAATACTCACAAGAAACATGTACTGAACTTTTACTGAAATCCTGTAGCACAGTAGAACCAAAATTAAACCTTTAGTCTGCAAAATTCAATACTGATGTAGAGAAGGTTTTTAATCTATGCAGTTAACTATTCAGTACATAGCTACCATGAGCATATCTTTAGAATCATATATAAAAGCAGAAAAAGAGACTCCAAGCAATCATATTCAGAACTTGAAAATGAGCTTCAAAAGAAACAAAATCAAAACAAAAATACAAGTTTCATGAAGTCATTGGCAAGTGCAGTTAATTCATATAATAAATCTGCATATACAATGTGATCACTGCTTCAAGGAATTCATCACGACACTACCACTTCAGATTGTTCAAGATCCTTGGCTGAAATCAAAAGTTGAATGCAATGTTGCCATGACAGAAATCATACAGAGTACTAAGCTCTAACAAGTGCAAGTCAATCAATTACCAAAAACAGTACGAGCAAGACAAGGAAGTAGCTACTAGAATTTCTCTCAAAAAGTTCCGGATCAAATAACTTCTGTGGGATCAGAATGGCGACTAGTGGGTGGTGAATAGGCGCCTCGACAAATTCTTGCGAATTGATGGCCTGTTCAGATTACCCGATGCACCTCTAAAAGATTGCAAAATCAAATTGATGTTCACAATACAAAACCAGAACCAAAAACCTCCTCAATTTGAATTTTTCTCTAGATTGGAGCTTGGTGCACCGAAATAGCTATCGCAGTATGAGTCTTCGATTTAGAAAGCCTATTTAGGAAAATGAAGTGCCGATACAGAACTTCGACCAATGAAATTCCGACAGTATTCAGAGTAGGCAGAAAATAGAATTCAGTACAAAAGGTTTGATCAAAACAACTGTTACTTAATGTATCTTTACTTGAATCAAGAGTATGTGGAAGATCAACAAATGAACATTTACAAGAACTTAATTATGACACAAATCAGAACATATGTCTTTTAGCACTTTTTGAATATTCTGCTCAAACTGCCTAAACTGTAATACAGAGTATGAATTCCTTTTTTCAAGAATTCAAATCAGACCACAAACCAGTGCATTAAGAATTAACTCAGTTTCAATCAAGACTAGATCTTTGAAAAACAGTGCCTGCACAAATTCAGTGGTTTGCTGAATAAATTCAGAGATGAATTCAAACCAAGTTCAGCAGCAATTAAATCAGAGACAACATGTTTAACATTACAAAACTGTGCATACTGAACAATTCAAACAGCAATTTTCTGAACCTGCTGATGAACAAAAACTGCAATCAGTAATACAAAATCAACCCATAAGTCATCTTTGAGAATTCTGATTCAGCACTACTTTAGAGCATTACAGAATTGCATAAGAATGGCTTGGTAATTTCTGTAGCTGGTAAAATACTCACACAGGTCAGATAACTAGAAATTTCAGTTCCAAAGTACTTGAGCTGAAAAGCAAATCAGCAATCACTGAAAATAATGGATGAACAGCAAGAACCTATCACAGACTTCAATGAGCAGTATTCAATCAAAATATTGAAAACTGAATTGAAACAATATTCTCTGAAATAACCTTGTATTGTACTCAGACTGAAAAGATTTAAAGACTACTGTGACAGAAAATAACTCAGGAATAGAAGAATACAACTGAAAACTGAACACTACTCAATTTTCAAAACTGATTCAGTAAATTCATTTAGTGTACTGTTCACTTTGTAGATGAGTGAACACTTACATGAAATTCAAATATTCAGATGAAGTCAAACTGAGCAATTAGTCATTTCCTTGAAAATTGACCACAACAATCATGGATTGAATCACATGTCACTCTAGTTCTATAATTTCTGAACATGAACAGTAATTTGAATTCTGAAACTTCAGTGCAATCAAGACTAAACAGTTTTAACAGGTTTAAATTATACTATACACTAAAGTATATCTAAACAGTTCAGAATTCACTGAAGTAGATTTCACAAAGCAGTAGTTATAGCTCAAAAATTGTAGAAACAACAGAGGTAAAATATTTTTGCCTAGATAAACAACACTGAAACTATTCAGTAGATGATCTAGCTTGTATGCAGTAATTGTTTGAGAACAACAACAACAACACAAATGCAATCTTCGGAATTAAAACAGGGATCACTACAAAAAGACCCAAGTGAAACCACTCAAATCATAATAATATGTCAAGAGCTAGATGATGAACAGTATTTACTCAACCTAAAATGTTTTTGAAATTGAAATCAAATTTTCAGAGAAGTTTTCAGCAAAGAGTTTAAACACAAATCAGATGATTAACAGTAACTATTCCAGCACTATTTTAATTCAGATCATCAATTCATCAAGAATATTCTTAAGGATCTAGTTTTGAACATCTTCAAATATTCAGCCAAAATGAGCAGAACTGAAACAGCAAATTTCAGAGCAACATCTGAACAGTACTTTGGTAGATGATCAGCAGCGTGTTATGGAGAATTGTGTACTTTCAGATGCACAGTTTATCAAAACAAACTTGGAGCAAACACCTTGACAACATAAAACTGCAACATGATTACTCATTCAATTAGATCAGAAGTCAACATCAGATTTAATCATGAAAACTGAAACTGCTTTCTCTCCAATTTCATAGTTGAATCATGATCACTATTTGATATGCCACACAAGTAGTTCTTGATCTTGTATTATGAACAGAAACTTGAGGTAAAAATTCTTAGAACACAAGTAATTAGAAAAATACAAGAAAATATGTTAACCTCCTTTTCTGATGTGCTGTAGTAGAAACAGGCAAAACAACCAAGAACCACACACTGAAACTCCACTTAATCAGCCAACAAAAGCTATTCTCAAGATACACTCTAATCCTTAGCACTGAAAATATAGATCATCATGATCAGCAAACAGAATTATCAAGAATCACAGAGAAAAGTTCCTGGTGGCTCTGTAGCAGAACAGAAAGAACCCACCAAAAATCTCCAGCCAAATCACAAAAGTTGAGTGACAAAAATCACAGTATGTTGATTCTTAAGATGAATAGTAGTGTCAATTTGCTGGAAAAATAAAGAGAATCACACCTTTTGTATCAGATGATCAGCAATTCATCTCTTAAATACTACACTGTTTGAAGTACCTTTTTCTGATGTAGAACAGATACTGTAGCTCGTCCAAAAACAAAACACAGGAGGAAAAATCTTGGTGCTGGCGCCTAGGAGAGAAGGAAGTTTCTGAGGTTTCTAGATTAGGTGCTCAGGTATCCAGCCAAAAGACAGCCACACAAAGTGTAAAGACTAAAAGATTTCCATTCCAAAAGTGGCAGACACAACCCTAGGATGTAGAGCCCTTTAAATAGGCCCACCCTAGATGAGAGCTTTACAGAAGAGACCCTCAAGTTTTTTAGTTTAACACAAAAGAACATGAGATATTTTCAGACTTGTATATTCTGAAAATTACCCATATTGAGCTCTACTTTCTTTTATTACAAATTGACCATACTCTTTTAATATATTTTCAGAAATTTGGAAATTCTGAAAAATATTAAAAGTTTACAATTACTCTAAAAAACTAAACACAAAAAGACTCCTAATTCTTGGAATTAAAAAAACATTTAAAGATGAGACGATTTTCAGCAAAAACCGACATGTGGTGCCAATCCGCGAACTCGACCGCCAGCAAGTTTCTCCCACTCTCGATCCCCTCGTGCCGCCTGATCACTTGCACTGGCCTCCCTTTCGCTAACTTGACCGTCACCCTATCTCGACCATCCCTCCGTCCTTGTCTTGCTCTATCTCCTCTTGCACTCCTGAGATCATCTCCAACTCTACCCGGCATCCTTGATCCTCTAGCATCGAGCTCCCCACTCGACTCTTGATCACCCGCAGTTAACAGTTCGTTATCATCTCCATCCTGCACACATGAGACAAGCCAAAACAAGAACCGCGACGCACACCGATCCCCTTGTCACAGACCATTCATAACCACACATCGAACCCTTCGATGCTATCAAACCATCAAAAACCAACACTCACTCATTCACTCGATCACTCATCCTTGTCAATCACTCATCATAAAGATAGAAACCACACTGCGACCACACTTGGTTTCGCAACTTTAGACACAGAGATAACCAGCATCAACCAGAAATTAATTCTTGCGGAACAAAATACCTCCAGAATACATCACTGCATAAATGGCAAAGGTGTTGTGTTCATCCGGGACAAGGAATAGGAAGCAAAATAAGAAATCTGGTAATACATATCTAAAAAGTAACTTTACCTCAATAGATTAGCAATGACATCATTCTAAAAGTAGTTGGTAGACCACCCTTTTCACAGAACAAAACTAAGGACAGTGATGTTAGCTCTATCCTGCTACTGTAGAGACAAGGAAAAAAGTTCTGAACATCCTGCTCAACCAAACCTGATGAACCAGTTAATTATGCACAAAGAATCAACAAGGATGCAGTTTTCTGAAACAACCTGAGTAGTACTCAAAGGAACTGCAATCAGTAATGAAACAAGAATGATTCACAGATTTCTCAAAATGTTGAAGAATAATCAACAGTTCTACTGACTATGACATTTTTTGCTTCTTCACAATTTATGGCAAAAGAATAGCAGCACAACAGATTCTGTAGATTACTTGAAAACCAGGCAATGAAAAGCTACTCAAACATCAGTAAGAGATCAACTACTCTATCTAGATCTCTAGATGACCAATATAACAAAACAGTAGTGAAAACTTCTATCAAAAGAATGAAGAAAATGGCACACAGATGCTCCTCAGGAGACAACCATTCACACAAGAACTACTGTTCTTCATAAGAGAACCATCACCAAAAACAGAACAGATAACTCCTAGATATAGTTCATCTTCGAAAATAAGTTCAGGATGAGAAAAGAGTTATGGATTAAGGTGTTCAACAAGTTAGGAAAAATTACTGGAAGAGGAGGAAGAACCTGGGATAAGATGCACCTGGCAAAATCCTTAGGAACTGTTCTTCATCCAAAAAGGCTACAGGCCTTTGATCAACAACAAATACTAGCTAAAAAGTATTTTCTGTTATTAAACAGCCAAATGTTCTACATAGTACTCACAGCTTTCGTCAAGAACCACAAACAGCAGGAGTAACAAGCAAATGATCAGAGAAAAAAACAGTAGCAGAAACATAACCAACATTCAGCCGAACCTTGATGATGAATAGTCTTTTCGGCACACAGCAGTAATTGATTAAACTAAAAAGAACTTGAATAGTAAATGCTACAAAGACATTATCAGAATCAAAAGGTTCAGAGCAAAGAACATGCACAGAAAAACAACACATAAAGGAAGAGAAAATTTCTGGTTTTCATTCAAGTGGGCAACCCTAACCCTTGGCCATGCCTTTATATAGGCTCACCCTAGGGTTAAAGTTGGTAGTATTTACCCAAATGCCATGGTGTATTTTCAGAATTATAAATTCTAAAAAATACACTAATGTTGACTCTAATTTATTACAAATTTGACCCTATACTTTTAATATATTTTCAGAATTTTGATAATTCCAAAAAATACTAAAAGTTTACACTTAATCTAAAATACTAAAAGAAAATAAACTCCTAATTATTAGAATTTCAAAATATTTAGAGATGAGACTGTTTTCTACAAAAACCGACAAAGCCTCCTCGATCGCCGACATCTGACGTCAATCCGCGAACTCGACCGCCAGCAAGTCTCTCCCACTCTCGATCCCCTCGAGCCGCCTAATCACTTGAATTGGCCTTCCTTTCGCTGACTTGACCGTCACACTATCTTGACCATCTGTCCATTCATGTCTTGCTCTATTTCGTCGTGCACTCCTGAGATCATCTCTAACTTCACCCGGCATCCTTGATCTTCTGGCATCGAGCTCCCCGCTTGATCCTTGATCACCCGCCGTTGACAGTTGGTTAGCATCTCCACCCTACACACATGAGACAAGCCAAAACACGAAATGCAACACACACAGATCCCTTCGACATTCACTCTCCATATCCACACATCTATCCCATTGATGCAATCAAACCATCACACACTCATTCACTAGATCGTTCAACCTTGTCAATCACTCATCATAAAGATAGAAACCAATGTGCGACCTCACTTGGTTTCACAATCGGCAAAGTATATGTTTGGACTTCTAGTGTGATCTAGGCTCCTTGGCTTGCACAATGGCACCACTATTATCACAATAGAGGTCCACTGGACTGGACGCACTAGGAACAACACCTAGTGCAGAAAAAAACTTTCTGATCCAGATGGTCATCTTCTGTTGTAGAATCGGCCACCATCTCTTTCTTGGAACTCTTCCAACTCACTGCACCTCCATTGAGGCAGAACACAAAGCTAGACTGTGATCGAGAATCATCTTTATCGGTCTGAAAGCTAGCTTCAGTGTAACCCGTTAAAATGACCTCCTCTTCACCACCGTACAATAGGAACATTTCCTCAGTCCTTCTCAATTAGTTGAGGATACTCTTTACTACAACCCAGTGACTTTCACTCAGGTTAGATTGGTACCTGCTCGTAACACTTAGAGCATATGACAGATCTGGGCGTGTGCACAACATGATTACATGATGGATCAACTTGTGGAAGCATATGGGATTGCACTCATTTTCTCTAATTCATTAGGTGTTGCAGCACACTGAGTCTTACTAAGAGAAATACCATGGGACATTAGAAGAAAACCCTTCTTGGAATTCTACATTTTGAACCGTTTCAAAACCTTGTCAATGAACATACTTTGGCTTAATCCAATTAGACGCTTTGATCTATTTGTATAAATCTTTAGGCCCAAAATATATGCTTCCTCTCCAAGATCTTCCATCGAAAAACTATTTTTTAATGAAGTCTTGACAACATTCAACAAAGGAATGTCATTTTCGATAAACAATATGCCATCCACATACAAGACCAAAAACACAAGTGAGATCCCACTAGCCTTCTTGTAAACACAAGGCTCTTCCTCGTTCTTAATGAAGCCAAACCCTTTGACTACCTCATAAAAGCAATGATTCCAACTCTGAGAAGCTTGCTTCAGTCCATAAATGGACTTCTGCAACTTACAAACTCTCCCAGCATTATCTGGGTTATCTAGACCTTCAAGTTGTGTCATGTACACATCCTCACTTATGTTTCCATGCAGGAAAGCCATCTTGATTTTCATTTGCCATATCTCATAATCATAATATGCGGCAATGGCAAGGATGATCCTAATAGACTTAAGCATGGTGACAAGCGAAAATGTTTCATCATAATTAACACCTTGAATTTGTTTGAAACCTTTCGCCACCAATTGTGCCTTATAGATGTGAACATTTCAATCAACGTATATCTTTTTTTCAAGATCCATTTACATTCAATAGTTTTTACACCATCGGGTGGATCAACCAAGTTCCAAACTTGGTTTTCTCGCAGGTAATCCAACTCGGATCTAATGGCTACAAGCCATTTCTCAAAGTCTGGTCCCATCACTGCTTCCGCATAGATCTTGGGCTCGTCATTGTCCAACAACAACTCGTCGCGATGCCCAGTGGTCGAAAACATGAACTTCTCTCGGCGTATGGCTAACCCTCTCAGACCTCCGTGGGGCTAGCGCATGCACAACAGGCTCTGCAATACCTTGTGCATCCCATTATTTAGTGGGATCTGAAACACCTTCCAGGGGCTCTTGAACCACTTCGAGATGCACCGTCCTCCCCGTAACTCCTTTTCAGAGAAACTCTTTCTCAAGGAATACACCATTCTGAGCGACAAACACTTTGCCCTCCTCTCTATTATAGAAATAGTAACCTTTGGATTCCATAAGATACCCCACAAAGAAGCACTTGTCAGACTTAGGAGTGAGATTGTCAGACGTCAAACGTTTAACATACAACTCACATCCCCAAATCTTTAGAAAAGACAGACTAGGATGCCTCCTAAACCACATCTCATATGGCATCTTTACTTCTGATTTAGATGGAACTCTGTTTAACGTGAAAGTGGCAGTTTCTAGAGCATGACCCCAAAAGGATAATGGAAGATCAGTGTGACTCATCATGGACCAAACCATATCCAACAAGGTGTGGTTCCTCCACTTGGACATTCCATTCCACTGGGCGTGCCATGTGGAGTCAGTTGCCGAACGATTCCACACTACTTCATATGATCACTAAACTCATGGCTCAAATATACACCTGCTCGATCAGATCGTATAAATTTAATTGTCTTTCTCGTATCTACTAAAGTCATCGGTAAAAGTGATAAAGTACTTGTTGGGGGAAAATGCTTCACTTTTAGGACTTAGAGATTGACAGTTCAAAAGGACTTATCAGCTTCAGAGCTGATGGGTTCATGCTCGAAGGCGAAGGAGTCGTGAAGCCGAAGGGTGCTTCGATCCATGATCCGAAGGAACCCTCCGCACGATATGAGGCATCGGAGCCAAATGACAGGATTGATAAGATGTTTGTCTTATCTACTTGCTTTGGATAGATTTTACCATTTTAACCCTATTCAGGGTACGGAATAGTTTCCACTATGTCGGTTGTAATCAAGGGGTAAATAGGTCTTTTCCTTAGACAGTTTTGCCTATAAATACCCCCTCCTTACCTTGTAATAGGGATCGAAGACTCAACTATTCTAATACACATATTCGGACTACTTAAGCTATTATCCATTCGGAGGCTTGAGATAGTTCTTAATCACGAACTCACTATTTGTCTGTTCTTGATCTCAGAGAACCTGTTAGCGTAATCTTCTACGCCAATAGTTGGCGGCGTCCGTGGGGACCCTAGTTCTAAAAGCTAGTTCTCTACTGCTGACTGCACTTCGAAGAGCACTTACGGAGGGAGCCTCGGTGTCTCAAGATTCCGCGCACCCTTCGGTAAGGGGCTTCCTAGTGCGGTTCAAAGGCCTTCCTTCGCCTTCCCAGACCAATCAAAGTCCTCGGTCTTCGGACCTCTCCGTTGCTAGCTATGCCTCCCAAGCGAAGCCAAGCCTCGGGTCCTCTCCGAAGGTCCCCTTGGACCAACGGAGCCAGACCCTCAGCTGTTCCAACGGTCCCCGAGGGTGTTGCTGGGCGTCGAGTGCCTAGAGGCCCTCGAGCTCCTCCTACAGTGCTCCAAACTGATTATCTCAGTTCCCAAGACCCGGAGCTACCCTCCGGCGAAGACGAAGACCTTCCTGAGGCCAAAGCTACTCAGATAGCGTGGATTTAGGAGGAAGTGGCTAGATGGAGGCAAGAGGTCGCTGATCGCCTCCGCTCCCAAGCCTCCACCGAGACTCCAGAAGGGCTCCAAGACGGTGGTGCTCGCAATCTTCCCGAAGCTGTTCAAGTCCTAGAAGAGGCTGAAAACGCATCTTTCGACGATGAGTCTCCGCTACATTCGGACTTGCAAAGGGTACCTTTCGATCCCAGGTTCAAGGCCTCGAAGTTGCACAAGTACTCCGGTAGGTCAGACCCCGGAGAGTTCGCTCGCTCGTAAGCCCTGGCGATAGAAGCAAGCAGAGGGGTGCGCAACACCATGGCAATGTGCTTCCCCCTCGCTCTCGAAGGTTGTTGGGGGAAAATATTCCATCTTCAGGGTTATTGCAGTAACAAGACAAAGGTTGGTGATCAAGTCTAAGGTTTCCAGCATATGACTCCGAGGATGCATGGAGTCAAGTTCGAAGTATGATGACAGACTTCAATTCGGAGTATATCTTCGAACTTGAATTCTTTCGAGAGCTTCCTTGCTAGCTAAGATGGAAGATTTATCTTCCTTCTCATTAGATTAGTCTTTTACCATTTTAGCCCTATTAAGGGTACCGAATAGTTTCCACTATGTCGGTTGTAATAGAGGGGTAAAAGGGTCTTTTCCTTAAATGTGTGAGCCTATAAATACCCCCCGTTCTACCCTGTAATAGGGACCAAATACAAGTTATTCAATACGCACTTTCGAACTATTCTAAGTTATTATCCTTTCGGAGGCTTGGAATAGTTTCCTTCGCAAACACTTCGTTTGTTAGTTTTTAACCTTCAGAAACCTGTTAGCGTAATCTTTTACGCCAACAGTTGGCGCCGTCCGTGGGGAACCTAGTTCAAAAAACTTCGTTCTCTACCAACTTCTCACACCATGCCTCCTAAGCGGAGTGCAGCCGGTAATCCTGTTCGGAGGTCCCCCCGGACCTCCGGAGTAAGATCTTCAGATATAGTTGAGGTCGGAGGACCTTTGACGTTTCCTCCACCTCAAACTCCGGAAGGGATTCCCCTTCCTCGAGCATACGGAGTTCCTCCGCCAACTCCATCTATACTTCAGCCAGCCGGAGTCCCTCTTCCACCTCAAGTTCTACTTCGAACTGATCCCTACAGTTCTCAAGACCCGGAAGATCCTTCCAGAGGAGATGAAGACAGTCTTGGTGATATGGTCGCTCAAATGGCCAGTCTCCAAGCCGAAGTTGCAAGGTGGCGGCAAGAAGCCACGAATAGGCTTCGCTCTCAAGCCACCCCAACTATTCCCGAAGTGCCCGAAGACGACGAGGTTATTTATCCCGAAGCCCCAGAGAATGCTTCCTTCGATATTGAGTCTCCGCTGCATCCTGAGATGCAGAAAGTACGCTTCGACCCTAAGTTCAAAACATTGAAGCTTTGCAAGTATGCCGGAGATGAAGATCCTAGAGAGTTTGTTCGTTCTTATGCTTTAGCAATTGAAGCCAGTGGAGGAGTGCGGGACACTATGGCAAAATTCTTTCTGTTAGCTCTTCAAGGAGTGGCATTACGGTGGTTCTGGTCTCTGAAACCAGGATCAATTAATTCATGGGGGCAGCTGAAGAAGAAGTTCGTAAGCAATTTCCAAGGCACCTTCGTGCCCCCAATGTCAACAGGAAGTCTTTTCCAGGTGAAGGAGCTACCTGGAGAGACATTGAGACAATATTTCAAGCGCTTCGCTCATACGAAGTCGCAGATTCAAGGGTTAACTATGTCTTCAGTAGTTGACGCAGCTCGAGAGGGAGTTATTCATCCAGGCCTCCTTGATAAACTTCACCGGAAAAGCATATCTTCTGTTTCTCAGTTGATGTCATATTTCAAAGAGTATGCAAGGTTAGAAGAAGGATGGCTTCGAAGAACTGCTGCAACCCCTTTGATACTACAAGAAGTAAAATTGGAAGTAAAAACTTCAGCACAACCGCAAGGGCCTAGCTTCGAAGTTCAGCATGACAGGCGTAGGGGGCAAAAGTTTGGCCAAAGAGCTCCGCAACCCTCAGGAAGCAAGACCAGTGGCTGGAGGCCGCCAGGGAAACCTGCTGGCAAGGGCCAGACCTTTTTCTGTTGTATTCATGGTGAAAACCGAAGTCACGCAACTGATGCGTGCAAGGCTATACTTACCCTAAGAGGAGAATATCTGGAAAGAACTTCGGGTCGAGGCACTACTAACCGAGTTCTGGCTGAAGTGCGACCGGAGCCTGTCCAGGCTGTGGCGCGGATAGAGAACTTCGATTCGGCAAGACGCCCTCCGGTGGGCAATATTATGCCACCTCCGAAGCAAGAAGAGGGGCAAGATCGAGGAAAAAGAGTAGTCCTCCCCATCTCCGGAGGAGGTACTCTCGGAAGTATGTCAAAGACGTAGAGAAGAGAATATGTCAGAGAGGTGGGCCATATTGGAACCTCTTCATCTGCAGCTGATATGCCCGAATGATCCCATGTGCCAAAATCTTTCTCCATAGATGATGCAGTTGGTGTTAAATTCCCACATGCAGACCCACTTGTCATTACTACTGACATAGCAGGAACTGAGGTTCGGAGAGTGCTAGTTGACGGAGGGAGTTCGGCGGATATTATTTTTGTCCAAGCTTTTGATCAACTCTACATCTCCAGAAAGCATCTTCTCCCAGCAGCCCGTCCTTTGCAAGGATTTGCAGGACCCCCTCTTGATGCCCTCGGCCAAATTGGCCTGGAAGTTACTTTCAGAGAAGGGCCAATGGCTAGGATAGAGGAAGTGATCTTTGATGTTGTAGATGCTCCATATGCATATAATGTCATCTTCGGAAGAGGCATGTTAAATCAATTCAGAGCTATGGCACATCATAATTACTTATGTATGAAGATGCCCACACAAGCAGGAGTGCTCACTGTTTTTGGAGATCAGGCCATCGCACGAAGAGCAGAGTATGGTCATGGCCCTCCTCTTGACCCGAGACAGGTGAACAGTGTGCAAGATGATCCGGAGAATTTTTCTGCTCCTAGCGAATCCTCGAAAAGATCCTTCCCAAGACCAAGTCCTGAAGGAGAGATTGCAACGAAGGTTATTGTCAAAGATGGCAAGGAATATTCATTTCAATTTGGTAAAGACTTGCCTCCAGAAGTTGCTGCCTCCTTAGAAAAAGTAGTTGAGGAAAATTTGGATGTCTTTGCTTGGTCTGATGAAGACATCACCGGAGTCAGTCGGGACATTATTGAACAAAGTCTACTTGTGAACCCGAAGGCTCGGCCTGTTAGGCAAGGACTCCGGAAGATGTCTGCGGAGAGAGTTGTCCTTGCTAAAGACGAAGTTGAAAAGTTGCTGAAGGCTGGGATTATCAGGGAAGTGGCTCATACGGAGTGGTTAGCCAACCCAGTCTTCGTTAAGAAGAAATCTTCAGGGAAGTGGCGCATGTGTATTGATTTTACATCTCTGAATAAAGCATGCCCCCGCGACCCCTACCCCATGCCCCGAATTGATCAGTTGGTTGACTCCACTGCTGGTTCGGAGTTATTAAGCTTCCTCGACGCGTATTCCGGCTATCATCAAATTTGGTTGAAGCCCGAAGATGAAATCAAGACAAGCTTCGTAACTCCTTCAGGAGTCTTTTGTTATGTAAGAATGCCCTTTGGCTTAAGAAATGTCGGGGCTACATTTTCGAGATTAATTGCTAAGGCTCTAGGTCATCAATTAGGTCGTAATGTAGAGGCCTATATGGATGATATTGTAATCAAGAGTGCCTTAAAGCACCAACATAGCCTAGACTTAGCAGAAACATTCAATAGCCTTCGGGCATGTGGGGTCCGCCTCAACCCTGAAAAATGTGTCTTCGGGGCGCAGGCTGGAAAATTGTTAGGGTACCTAGTTTCAAGCAGAGGAATCGAAGCTAGCCCTACTCAAATAACTGCGTTGCAGAAGATGGCTCCTCCAGAAAATTTAAAGCAAGTGCAAAAGTTGACCGGTCGTCTAGCAGCACTTAGCAGATTTCTGGCAAGGTCTGCAGAGAGAAGTTTGCCTATTTTCAAAGCATTGAAAGGGTCCGAAGATTTTGCCTTGACACCGGAGTGTCAAAAAAGCTTCGAAGATATTAAAAACTATCTCAGTAACCTGGCTACACTCACAGTGCCTGTTGCGGACGAAACCCTACTCCTCTACCTTGCAGCTACTAGCTCTGCTGTCAGTGCAGTTCTTGTCAGAGAGGTTGATTTCAACGGGAAGTTGGTACAAAATCCAGTTTACTTTGTGTCCGAAGCATTGTCCGGAGCAAAAACAAGATATTCCGAGCTTGAGAAATTCGTTTATGCTTTGATAATGGCTTCGAGGAAGCTAAGGCATTATTTTTTGGCACATAATGTTGTTGTACCAACTTCGTATCCTTTAGGAGATATGCTCCGAAGTAAGGACTCCACTGGAAGAATTGGGAAGTGGGCTGTTGAGTTAGCACCCTTCGGCATATCTTTCCTCGCAAGAACAACAATTAAGTCGCAAGTATTGGCTGACTTCGTGGCAGAGTGGACTCCCCCTGCAACATGGGCTCCGGAGAAGCCTTGTGAAGAAATTTGGACTATTTACTCTGATGGAGCTTTTCAAGCATCTAGAGCAGGTGTCGGAGCTGTGATAATTTCGCCTTCAGGGCAAAAGGCATTGTACTCCGCAAGACTCAACTTTAAGTCTACCAATAATACAACGGAGTATGAGGGAATTCTATTGGGACTTCACAAGGCACGTGCTCTAGGGGCTACAAGAGTTGTTATTAAAACAAATTCTTAGATTGTAGCAGGGCACGTGGACAAGAGTTTCCAAGTCCGACATCCACAACTTGCAAAGTACTTAGAAGAAATCTGGAAGATCGAAGCAGCATTTAAAGGGATTTCCATTCGGACTATACCTAGAGCAGAAAATATGCAAGCTGACATCTTAGCAAAAGCTGCAGCCGGAGCCATGGACATACCCGAAGAAGCTTTTTATGAAGAACTCAGTACACCTTCAGTGCCACAAATTCCAGCTGCGGAAGTCCTTTGCATTCCAAGTACAGATTGGCGAAGCTCAATCATGGAAGTGTTGCAAGGAGAAGCAAATATGTCCGAAGGGCCACAACTTTCGAGGTTAAAGCTTAGAACTCAGAATTATCAAATAATTAATGGTATTTTATACAAGGCCGGAGTATGTTCCCCTCTGCTCCGATGTATATCTCAAGCTGAAGGTCAAGAAATTCTTCGAGAAATCCATGAAGGACTTTGCGGTAGCCATCTGGCCCCTCGAGCTTTGGCAGGAAAAACACTTCGCCAGGGGCTTTATTGGCCTACAATAACAGTTGATGCGGAGACCTTGGTCCGCACTTGCCAAGGATGTCAATGGATGAGACGAAGGAGTCATCGCCCACCAACAGCCCTTCAAGTCATAGCTCCAGTATGGCCCATGGCTAGATGGGGCATGGATCTTATTGGTCCCTTCCCAACAGCAAAAGGAAATTTGAAGTTCGCAGTGGTAGCAATTGAATACTTTTCAAAGTGGGTCGAAGCAGAGCCCCTAACAGCTATCACTTCGAACAATGTACAGAAATTTTTCTGGAAGAATATCATTTGCTGATTCGGAGTGCCTAGACAACTCATAGTTGACAATGGAACACAATTCGATGCAGAACCTTTCAAGAAATTTTGCGAAGATCTAGGCATCCAGCTATGCTTTGCTGCAGTGCGACACCCTCAGTCTAACGGAGCTATAGAAAGAGCCAATGGTAATATTTTGTCAGGGCTAAATCGAAGGATAGTAGGATTTGCAAAAGGACTCTGGACCGAGGAACTTCCGAAGATTTTATGGTCCATTCGGACCACTCAAACGAGGTCCACGGGTTTCACTCCATTCAGACAATTATTCGGAGAGGAAGCTATGACACCAACATAGCTCAAAGGAGGATCACTTCGCAGCACTGAACCGAAAATAGAAGGAGAAAGACAAGGTTCGCTAGATTTAACAGAGGAGACAAGACTTCGAGCTGTGGCAAATTTGTCAAAGTATCAGTAGGAGATGAAGGCTTGGTTCGACCCGAAGGTCAAGATTAATGAACTTAGACCGGGTCATCTCGTTTTGCGAAGTATCATAGCACCAGGAAAATTAGGAAATAAATGGGAAGGTCCATACTTAATTGTTCGCTCAGGGCGTCCTGGTTCTTTTAAATTAGCTAGTTTGGAAGGTGAAGAGTTAGCGCATACATGGCATGCAGAGCACCTAAACCGATACTTCGCATAAAGGCTCCTTGTAATCATTTGTAAGCACTTTCCGAATTAATAAAGCATATGGTTCAGATAATGCCTACCCCTCATAAACTTCCCACTTCCGAGTGGACGCAATGGAATAGCGGAGTTGACCGAGAGGGAAGTGTCATTAATTTGAATCATATTTTCGGACTTCGGGCCACTGGTCCGAAGTTTCCAACGTGGTGGGTTGACATAATCCAGAGTTCAAGCCACCGGCTTGTAGGCATCCGTAAAAGAGCCCGAGACCACAAGATGTGGAGTCCAAGCCACCGGCTGGTAGACATTCGTAAAAAGAGTCCAAGGAGACCAAATGATGCGGAGCCCAAGCCACCGGCTTGTAGGCATCCATAAAAAGAGTCCAAAGAGACCACTGCGAACTCCAAACCACTGGTTTGACAAAATTCGCAAAAAGAGCCGAAGGAGGCCAAAACAAAACAGAGTTTGAGCTTATGAGCTTTGAATGTTTGTTAAAAAAGTCCAAAGTGATAAATCATTTAGGACACTAAAATGTCCAGAAAGTTGTCCAAAGTGATTTCTTTCAAAACATAAGGTACTAAGTTACCGATCTTCAGACTCCAAATAGTCGAAGATATTTTATAAGATTTTTAGGTTTTTTATCTTGAGTTTCATCTTCGTCTTCGGACCACACAATGTCTTCGGAGGATGAAGTTTCCAAGTTAACTTCTTTTTCTTCCTCTTTAATACAAGATAATATATCTTTGCTTACTTCGGACGTAATCGCTCCGGAGCTATCCCGAGGAACTAGAAATCGAGGGCGCTTGTGAAGTTTTAAGATATCGAAGGTAGCCCATAATAAGCGAAGTTCGTCGTTAACATCTAACACTTCGACATCTTCCATATAAGGCAAAGCCTAAAAACATGATAAGAAAATCTTCATTCATAAATGTACAAAAGCGTAGCGCTTTACATAGTTGAAGATCCTAAGATAATTCTAAACCTGTGGGTTTGGCGGGGGCTGACTGCTCGAAGCTTGGGACCGAGCTTGCTTCTGGCATTGCCCTTCGTCAATCCAAGCCTTGATCGCAGAGCGACCTTCGGCTCTCCATGATGTTTGTAAGGCTTGCCAAGCAGCGGCCACACCTTCGGAAGGAGTAAGAAACTGGTCGTCATCGAAGGTAATGGGACTCCCCTGCGCTCGGAGTTATCGATTGGCCCAGATCTTCGTAGTAATGAAGTATGCCGATAGCCGCCACTTGTCCGGAGATTTCTCCGTACCGAATGTCTGCTGTCTTCATTTGTTTCGCTACTCCTTGGATCCTTTTCAACCGTCGCAACAGGGAGATGTTGTCATCTGAAGGAAGCATCCCAGTAGTACCGAAGTACTCCAGGACGCCTAGCAATTGGTCCATGACCTCCGCAGCTACCTTCTCCGACTTCAGCTTGTCTTCAATGAAGGCATCCTTCGTTGAAGTCCATTCTCTTACTATTCCAGAGAGCATAGCTGCCTCCGTAGCTAAAGAATTCTTCTGATTCAGTAGCTGGCTAGCTTCTTCTTGGAGTCTAACAAGCTCAGCCCCTGCAGTAGCGTGCTCCACCCACATCTTTTCGATTTCCGCTCGAAGCACAATTTTTTCTACTTCGAGCTCTTTGTTCACAGCTTCCAAGCCTTGTCTGGCCCTGCGCTCCGTTGAAACCATGTTGTCCAAGTGAGCCACTCGACCTTCGGAGATAGTATGATTTCGTTGAAGAGTTGCATTTTCTTCTCTAAGGCGAACACTTCCACGTTCATTTTAGATGTTCGCAGCTCGGGCCAAGACTATTTGCTGCGAAAAGGAAAAAATCAAGGTGAGAAATTATTTGCATGAAAAGTTGATGTTGTTTTGCAGATACTTCGTACCTGGTATGCTGCACGTTCCATGGCAGCGTTAAGCTCCGAACTCTCCGCTTCGCTCAAGATGGTCACCAAGTCCGTCTCCCCGACTTCGCGACTAGCTCGATCCAAAGGCTCGAGCAAAGTCTGAAGCCCCGTTCTTCGCTCCAAGAAAGGAGATAGAAGATGGAGCATGCTCAAGGCTTACTGGTCATCTTCGTTTGGTGAAGGCCCGGAGTGCTGAGCCATGTTTTTTGGAACTTCGGCAGACTAGCCCCCCTCAGTAGATTGGCTCTCGTCTGTTGACTCAGACGGAGTTGATCCTGAGCTCGGAGCAGGGAGGGGGTTCATTTTCCCTTTGCCTTTTCCAGGCCCCATTTGAGGGGCTCCTGGAATTAGCTCTGAAGTTGTCGAAGGTCCAGGAATTATATCTTCGGGACGGACCTCTTCCATGGAAGTGGATCCTGTAAAAACAAAGGTATTATACATTGTATAATTTCGCAGGGAAAAAGAACAAAAGAATTATGCGAAGTTTACCTTCGACATTTTGGCGACGGGTAAGCATTCGACTGCTTGGCGGGTCGAAGGCTACTCCAAAGTCTTCGTTGGAGTCAACGGTCAAATCTTCGACTGTTGGAGCATCTTCTTGAGCAGCCGTTGTTACTTCGCCCGGAATCGAAGCTGCAGTAACTTCGACTCCGCTTTTGTACACAGGGGCTCCGTCTTGAGGTAAATCTTCTTGAGCAGCCGGAGTCCTCACTTGCTCAAGGTTGACTTGAGGCTTTGGCAAGCTCATAGCATCATCAATATGTGCATCTTGTTGGGCTGCATCTTTGTCAATCAGGCCCACGAGCATCCTACCTTCATCCTCTAAAGAATCAGAGATTGAAGCTCTTGGACTCGAAGGCGCAGGAACTCTTGGCTTTCGAGCCACCTTCTTGAGCGGAGTCTTGGAAGAACTCGAAGCTCCAGTTTCGGCTTTTCTCTTTTTGAGCCCTTTCTCCGAAGGCACCCAATCTACCAGAGGGGGCGTAACAACTTCGAGTAGCCCCCATACTTGGTTGGATCGCTCCCAAGTACCAACCAATTTGATTCTCCATTCTTTCTTGGTCGGAGTTGGGATGCCCAAAATCTTCTCCGAAGCCCGTACAATCTGCTCCGAAGTTATAGGGGCTGAAGAGGCTGAAAAATGAGTTAAGTTCGTTAACTCTTCGAATAAATATACATGATACATGTTGTTTTCGATGTTACCTGCAGGGCTCGAAGTTGAAGAAATTTTCCGAAGACCGCCATCTGAATCTTCCTCAAAAGTGATTGGCCAGTTGGCCATCAGGGGAGAAATTTGAAGCCCGAGGAATTCTTCGGCTAAGTCCCGCATACTCAGGCGGCGACTTATTTTTTGAAGCAGACTGAGGCGAGCTTCAAGCTGGCCTGGATCCGGGTGCACAAGGGCTTCCTTTCGGAAGTTGATATCTTGCAAAGGTCCAGCTAGGCGACTACTCGCCCCAACTTCGGCATAAAACCACTTCAAGATCCAGTCGGTGTACCATCTGGCATTGATGGCCTTGGCGGGAAACCGGAGAGCATACTCGTCCCGGAGCCTGAAGTTCATGCTTCCGAAGGCCACCACCATCTTCTCGCCTCCAGGGCCTATGAAGGTCTTCGGCTGGCACGAAGCTCTGTGTAGTGCTGCGAAAATCTCTGCCCTTCCTTCACAACCCTCGGCTCGCAACGCCCATTCGAAGATGACCAGACATGCTACAGCGTTCAGAGAGAGTTGGGGGAGAGTGACGTGGAATAAATCCAATACCTCTGCCAAGAAGTCGACCGCCGGAAGCCCCAAGCCAGCTTCGAAGAAGGCTTCGAAAACAACCACTTCTCCGAGTCTTGGTGACGGTATGATTTCCTTCCCAGGTTTGCGAATCATAACCCCAGAACTGATTTTACCCTCTACTGCGGCCGCAAGCGATTCCCTTTTGCAGGTTGAAGGCCCAGTTGATAAGACTGGTCCATGTACTTTCTCGACGCCGGGAAGAGATCTTGAGGGCCAAGATTCTGGGGATTTCTTGTCGCCATCGCCATTGTTGCCATTACTGGTGTCGGAGTCTCCGCCAATGTTGCGGCCGCCGCTGCTACCGCAGCCTGCTGCCGGGCCACGGTTGAAGCTGCTCTAGGACCCTTGAAACTAGTTTTCGCCATTAGATTTCACGGATTGCTTCGGAAGAAGAATGGAGGCTAGGGCTCGATTGATGGTCTGTTTGCACTAAGGTGGTGGAAAGGTACTCGAGAAAGGTCTGGGCCCTCTATTTATAGCCCAGACCACAATTTTTTACCGTTTTCCTATGTCGTTTCACATTCTTAACCGTTACTTTGCTCCGGAATTAAAGCATTGCATAACTTCCGTTAGAAGAAAGAAGCCAACGACTATTTCTTCCATGTCTAAAAAGGCTTTCGAACTTTTCGAGTTAGTTCTAAGTTACTTCGAATGTAATTTTCTTAGAAACTGATTCAAAGTTTACATCTCCACGTAGTTCGGAGATAGTTTAAATTTGCTAACCCCTACGCATGATTATTTTTCTTGCGTATATTGCTCTCCTAACATTACAGATTTAACGAAGAAGCATATTCGAGGGGCTACTGTTGGGGGAAAATATTCCATCTTCAGGGTTATTGCAGTAACAAGACAAATGTTGGTGATCAAGTCTAAGGTTTCCAGCATATGAGTCCGGGGATGCATGGAGTCAAGTTCAAAGTATGATGACGGACTTCAATTCGGAGTATATTTTCGAACTTGAATTCTTTCGAGAGCTTCCTTGCCAGCTAAGATGGAAGATTTATCTTCTTTCTCATTAGATTAGTTTTTTACCATTTTAGCCCTATTAAGGGTACCGAATAGTTTCCACTATGTCGGTTGTAATAGAGGGGTAAAAGGGTCTTTTCCTTAAATGTTTGAGCCTATAAATACCCCCCGTTCTACCCTGTAATAGGGACCGAATACAATACAAGTTATTCAATACGCACTTTCAAACTATTCTAAGTTATTATCCTTTCGGAGGCTTGGAATAGTTTTCTTCGCAAACACTTCATTTGTTAGTTTTTATCCTTCAGAAACCTGTTAGCGTAATCTTTTACGCCAACAAAGGTGTAGCGCTCCAATGGTTCTGGTCCTTGAAGGCAGGATCGATCAGATCTTGGGAGCAGTTGAAGAGGAAGTTCGTAAGCAACTTCCAGGGTACCTTTGTGGCTCCAATGTCGATAGGGAGCTTGTTCCAGGTGAAGCAGCGAGCGGGAGAAACACTTCGGGAGTACTTCACGCGCTTCACCCACACCAAGTCGCAGATCAAGGGCTTGTCTACCTCCTCGGTAGTCGACGCCGCCCGCGAAGGAGTGTTGAACCCCGATCTCCTCAGCAAACTCCATCGGAAGCCTGTGTCATCCATGGCATAGCTGATGGCATACTTCGAGCAGTATGCCAAGGAGGAGGAGGGCTGCCTTCGATGGGCCGTAGCGCCCGCACCTACCCTCCGAGAAGTGAAGACGGAGCCCAAAGCCTCAGCTTCTCTACAACCCCCTCAAGACAATCACTTCAGCAATCATAGGCGAGGAAAGAAGCATTTCCGTTCAGAGGTGTTAAGCATTGCACCTTACATTCCGAAGGCACCTGCCAATTATCAGCAGGCGCAAGGCTTCAAGGCTGGAGTGCCTAAGCCTCAAGAAAGATTACCTGGCAGGCGCTAGAGTTTTTTCTGCTGCGTGCATGGCGACAATAGAAGCCATGACACGAAGGACTGCAAGTCGGTGTTAACCCTTCGGGGTGAATACCTAGGACGAAGTACCGGATAGGGTACTTCGGATCGAACCCCACCAGCGGCACGGTCGGAGCCTGTGCAAATCGTGGCCCGAGCCGGTGTCCCCGAAGCTCCCATGCGATTGCCGGTGGCCAACATTATGCCACCACCAAAGCAGGAAGACCCCCAAGACGTGGCAAGCATGTGGTCCTGCCCATCTCCGGAGGGGGGACCCTCGGTAACATGTCCAAGAGGCAGCGGCGTGAATACGTCCGCGAAGTAGGGCACATTGGGACCTCGAGTTCCGCGGAAGGAATGCCAGAATGGTCTCATGTGCCCATCTCTTTTACTGTCAGTGATGCCGCGGGGGTGAAGTTCCCCCATGCTGACCCCTTGGTCATTTCCGCAGATATAGTAGGGGTGGAAGTCCAAAGGATCCTAGTGGACGGTGGAAGCTCCACAGACATACTTTTTGTCCAGGCCTTCGATCAAATGTGCATACCCCGGAAGCATCTACTTCCAGCGGCCCGGCCACTTCAAGGCTTCGCAGGTCCGCCTCTCGATGCCCTCGGCCAAATAGGCCTCGAGGTTGCTTTCGGAGAGGGGCCTTTGGCCAGGGTGGAGGAGGTGATCTTCGACGTCGTCGACGCCCCCTATGCTTACAATGCAATCTTCGTGCGAGGGATGCTGAACCAATTCGGAGCTATAGCGCATCACAACTATCTCTGTCTCAAAATGCCCACGCAAGGTGGAGTTCTTACTGTTTCAGGAGACCAGGCTGTAGCCCGAAGGATGGAGTATGGTCACGGCCAACCGTTGGACCCCCGGCAAGTGCACAATGTGACGGACCATGCAGAAGAGGTTCCGGAGGCTTCGAACTCTTTGAAGGGGCTCTCCCTTAAACCGAACCCGGAAGGTGATGTCGTGACGAAGATAATTTCAAAGGATGGCAAAAAATACCCAATACAGTTCGATAAGGGGCTATCCCCAGAGATAGCTGCCTCGTTGGAAGAAGTCATCAAGCAAAATTTGGACGTCTTTGCCTAGGCTGACGAAGACATCACCGGGGTTGATCGGAGTATCATCGAACACAGCTTGCTCGTCAACCCGAAGGCTAGGCCAGTGCGCCAAGGGCTCCGTAAGCTGTATGCAGAAAGAGCAAGCCTTGCCAACATCGAAGTAGAAAAATTGTTAAAAGCTGGCATCATCAGGGAGGTAGCCCATACCGAGTGGTTGGCGAACCCTGTTTTTGTAAGGAAGAAGGACTCGAACAAGTGGCACATGTGTATTGACTTTACTTCATTAAATAAAGCATGCCCGCGAGACCCCTACCCGATGCCCCGACTAGACCAGCTGGTGGATTCCACAGCTGGCTCTGAATTACTAAGCTTCCTCGATGCTTACTCCGGTATCATCAAGTCTGGCTAAAGCGTGAATACGAAGCCAAGACAAGTTTCATAACTCCTTCTAGGGTATTTTGTTATGTAAGAATGCCTTTTGGCTTGCAGAATGCCAGAGCCACATTTTCACATTTAATAGCTAAGGCTCTAGGTCACCAAATAGGCCAAAATGTCGAAGCCTATATGGATGACATTGTAATAAAGAGTGCTCAAAAGAACCAGCATAGTCTAGACTTAGCTGAAATGTTTGAGAGCCTCCGAGCATGTGGAGTAGGCCTCAACCCTGAAAAATGTATATTCGGAGCGCAAGCAGGAAAACTGCTAGGGTACTTAGTTTCGAGCAGGGGAATCGAAGCTAGCCCAACGCAGATAAGTGCACTTCAAAGAATGGCTCCACTAGGGAATTTGAAGCAAGTCCAGAAGCTAGCAGGAAGGCTCGCAGCTCTTAGTAGATTCCTAGCCAGGTCAGCAGAGCGAAGCCTCCCAATTTTCAAAGCCCTAAAGGGGTCCGAAAGCTTCAATTGGATGCCGGAATGCCAGAAGAGCTTCGATTATATTAAGGCATACCTCGGAAGCTTGTCAACACTCACCGTGCCCCACCTGGAGTAAACACTCCTCCTTTATGTTGCAGCAACAGGCTCCGCAGTAAGTGCAGTACTAATCAGGGAAGTTGAGCTTAAGGGAAAGCTGGTGCAGAACCCAGTTTATTTTGTTTCAGAAGCTTTGTCCGGAGCAAAGATAAGATACTCCGAACTCGAGAAATTTGCTTATGCCCTGGTAATGGCCTCGCGGAATCTAAGGCATTACTTTTTGGCGTATGACTTAATTGTTCCTACCTCGTACCCCCTTGGTGATATGCTCCGAAGCAAAGATTCTATGGGGAGGATCGGGAAATGGGCTGTCGAGCTAGCCCCCTTCAGAATTTCCTTCACGGCAAGAACAACTATCAAATCCCAAATCATAGCTGACTTCGTAGCAGAATGGACTCCATCTGCAGTTTGGACTCTGGAGGAGCCCTCCGAAGGTTTATGGACAATATTTTCTGACGGAGCTTATCAGGCATCAGGTGCCGGAGCAGGAGCAGTCATCATGTCACCGTCAGGGCAAAAGGCCATGTATTCTGCAAGGCTCAACTTTAAGACCACCAATAACATCGCAGAGTACGAAGGGGTCCTGCTAGGCCTCCGAAAGGCAAAGGCGCTTGGAGCAGCAAGGATAATATTCAAAACAGATTCCCATGTCGTCGTAGGGCATGTCAATTAAATCTTTCAAGCAAAGAACCCACATCTAGTGAAGTACCTGGAGGAAATCTGCAAGACTGAAGCAGCATTCAAAGGATTTTCTGTTCGAAGTATCCCTCGAGCAGATAATCAACTTGCAGACATTCTAGCAAAAGCTGCAGCCGGAGCATTGGACCTACCAGAGGGTGCTTTTTATGAAGAACTAGTCAAGCCTGCAGTCAATCAATTACACTCCGCAGAAGTCCTTTGCATTCTAGCTACAGATTGGCGAGCTCCGATAATGGATATCTTGCAAGGTAGCGCAAACTCTTCAGAAGGTCCGGATTTCCGAAGGTTACAAGCAAGGGCTAGAAATTATAAGCTTGTTAGTGGAATGTTGTACAAGGCCGGAGTATGCTCTCCTTTACTCCGATGCATCTCCCAACCTGAAGGCCAAGACATACTTCGGGACGTTCATGAAGGTTTATGTGGAAGCCACTTAGCCCCTCGCGCCCTAGCAGGCAAAACACTTTGGCAGTGGCTATACTGGCCGACAATTGTAAGAGATGTGGAGGAATTGGTCTGAACCTTCCAAGGATGCCAGAGGATTGGAAGACGAAGCCACCGTCCGCTAGTACCACTTCAAGTTATTGCCCCGGTGTGGGCAATGGCTCGGTGGGGCATGGACCTCATAGGCCCTTTTCCAATGGCCAAAGGCAGCTTGAAGTTTGCAGTGGTAGCAATCGAATATTTTTCAAAGTGGGTCGAAGCAGAACCATTGACTGCTATCACTTCAAGGAATGTGCAAAGATTTTTCTGGCAAAATATTATATGCAGGTTCGGAGTACCAAGGGAGCTAACTGTGGATAACGGAACCCAGTTCGAAGCTGACACATTCAAAGAATTTTGTGAAGAACTGGGCATTAAGTTATGCTTCGCAGCCGTGCGCCATCCACAATCCAACGGAGCTGTCGAGCGAGCCAACGGGAACATCCTCTCCGGTCCAAATCGAAGGTTTGTCGGGCTGGCCAAGGGGCTGTGGGTCGAAGAGCTTCCCAAGATCTTGTGGTCCATTCGAACCACTCAAACCAGGTCCACAGGCTTTACCCCATTTAGACTACTATTCGGAGATGAGGCCATGACTCCTACGGAGCTCAGGGGTGGATACCTTCGTGTAGTGCAACCGGGAGATGAAGACGAGAGGAGCACTTCGCTGGACTTGTCAGAAGAAACAAGGCTTCGAGCTGTCGCCAATCTGACGAAGTACCAAGGCCAAACAAAAACATGGTATGACCCGATGATAAAACTGAACGATCTTAGACCAGGTCATCTAGTTTTGCAAAGTGTAATAGCCCCGGGGAAGCTAGGAAATAAATGGGAAGGACCATATATTATCCTACGCTCAGGGCGCCCCGGATCGTTTAAATTAGATAATTTAGAAGGCGAAGAATTGAAACATGCATGGCATGCAGAGCACCTTAAGCGTTACTACACTTAGGGGCTCCTTGTAATCACTTGTAAAAATTCCTTTTCTAAATAAAGTGGAGGGTCGGATTTTGTTTGCTCTTCGAACATCCCTTACTCCTGGTGGACGCATCGGGAGGACGGAGATGCTTGCGGAGTCAAGCATCTTTCTAAGGACCCAGGCAACAGCCTGCGAACCATGGGTTCAAGGGCTTCGCTGCAGCCTACGGATTCCAGGCTCCAGCTTGTTAGGATCCGTAGAAGAGTCTAAGGACTTTAAAAGAATAGATTTTCGGCCTCCGGGTTCGAAGTATCTGTAAAAGAGCCAAAGGTGGCCAGCCTACGGATTCCAGGCTCCGGCTTGTTAGGATCCGTAGAAGAGTCTAAGGACTTTAAAAGAACAGATTTCCGGCATCCGGGTTCGAAGTATCTGTAAAAGAGCCGAAGGTGGCCAGCATACGGATTCCAGGCTCCGGCTTGTTAGGATCTGTAGAAGAGTCCAAGGACTTTAAACATGAACAGATTTCCGGCCTCCGGGTTCGAAGTATCTGTAAAAGAGCCGAAGGTGGCTAGCCTATGGATTCCAGGCTCCGGCTTGTTAGGATCCATAGAAGAGTCCAAGGACTTTAAACATGAACAGATTTCTGGCCTATGGGTTCGAAGCATCTGTAAAAGAGTCGAAGGTGACCAATAAATAAGGTTTCAAGGCTCCGGCCAACGAGACACTTTTAAAGTCCTAAGAGACTAGTATAAGAGTCTGCAAATATAAATCCAGCTCCGAAACTTATAAAAATCATAATACGAACCTACGTTCTAAGAACCCTACGAAAAGGTAAAATATGGCCATCAAGTGTTGTGCGAAACATCGGTTTGCTCTGCGCGTCATTGTGTCCGACGAACCTTTTTTTGCAATGCGTAAGGTCCCCCACCCACAAGGAGGGGTAGGAGGGTAATGAACAAACAGGATGCTACCGGTACAATTCACATTAATTCATCATAATTTTACATTAAGAGAAATTTCGGTCCAAGCCTAAGAAAAATCGGAGACCCTCTCGGCCTCTAGAGCTACCTCTCCGGCTACTTTGTCCTTCGGAGCTCGAAGCCACCGGGGCTGTCCTTTTTGTTCAAGTGCTTCTCTTCTTCTTCGAGGCTTGTAGTTTCTTATACTCCTCTTGAAGCTCAGCCCAAGTCAGAAGTCTTTCGGAGTTAGCCTCCGCAGGGTCTTCAGCCTGATACTCCGAGTCAGACCAATCCATATGTTCGGAGGATGAAGATGCATTCTCTTTTTCCTCTTCCTTGATATAAGCTAAGACTTCTTGAAAAACCTCGAGGGTTACCTCCCCTTTATTTCCACGAGGAACAGAGAAGCGAGAGTGGTGGTAAGGCCTTAAGCTCTCAAGGCTTGCCCATTCCTTCCGGAGCCCTTCATTAAATTCCACTATTTCGAAGTCAGGTTCTGAAGGGCATGACAGAACCTAAAAGAACAAAACACCTAAACAAGCTTTTTATTAATGCAAGGGGCTTTACAAGATTCCTTATACATAAATATCCTATGAGCTAGACCCGCGGGTCGGTTGGCGGGGCAGGAGGTGTAGGAGCTGGCGAGGCTGGAAGCGACAATCTTGTCTGTGCTTGCTTTTGCCGACGGGCCTCGTTGATCCAAGCTTTAGCTGCAGCCTTGTGGTCCGTCTTCCAAGTTGACCAGAAAACTTCCCAGGCCAAGGCTACATTGGGCGAAGGATGCAACAAGTCCTCGGAGGCAAAGCTTCTGGGTGTCGAACCCCCGACCGAAGCGATAGGAATCTGAAGGGCTTCGAGGTGATAGAGGACTCCAATTCTGGCGCACTGACCGGAGATCTCTCCGTACCGGACGCCGGAGTTGATCATCAGCGATGTCGCCACTTGGATCCTCTTCAGCTTCCGGTCAATGGACTCGTTGGCCACGGCAGAAGTCGAAGGGCACATAGTGCCAAAATATTCCAAGGTACCCTTAAGGGCATCCAAGGTACGTTCTGCTACGTTGGCATTCTTCTTCTCTGTCGCTTGCAGCCCCGCAGCGGTAGAAGACACTTCGGCCATCTGGGACAACAAGGAGCTCTTCTGGGCCATCGCTTGATTCAGAGAGCCTTGGAGCTCTACCAGTTGGGTGCTCGAAGTAGCCGCCGCCTGCCGAAGCTTCTCAACCTCCGCCCGGAGCACCAAGCACTCGGCTTCAACTTCTTGGGCTGAAGTCCAGAGTGCGTCGCTGTCCTGCCTTGCGAGTCGGAGGGATTCGTCGGCTTTGGCCCTAGCCCTCCATTCTTCGAGGACTTCATCCTCCAGCTGAAGTGCTCTCTCTTCAGAGCCCTTGAGCGTGGCTTGGAGGGTGGTAACCTTCCGTTTGAGTCGATTGGTTTCTACTTCATTGGAAGTCGCTTCTGCTCTAGTAAGGACAAATTGCTGCAAAAGGAACAAGTAAGTACCAGGTATTTACATTTACTAATTGAAAATATTTGCGGTACTTTTTATACCTAAAGGGCAGCCCTTTCGAGGGCCATGTTGAGCCACGGGGCCCTGGCTTTGCTCAGAACAGAGACCAAGTCAGAGTTGGCAATGTCCTGGCTTTTCTCCGCCAAAGGCTCCAAGAGCACCCGGAGGCCCGTCTGTTGCTCAAGAAATGGAGCCAGCAGAGGAATCCAAGACGAAGCTTGGAGATCATCTGCCATTGACTCTTCCTCCGAGTTGCTTGCTGAAGGCTCATTGGAAGAGGGCGTCATCATTGGGCCGGGAGGGAGTCCGAGGCTTGACATGCTTTTTCCCCTCCCCGACATGAAGGCAGGAGGCTCGACTCCGGTGGAGGTTGCTCCTCCTTTGGCGGCTGCCCCCTTGACCAGAGCCGTGTCGGCAGGGATGGCCCCTGCTACCAGAGCCACGTTGGCAAGGACGGCTCCGACCCCTGGAGCCGCGTCGATGGAAACAGCCCATGCCACCGGAGCAGGAGTGTCCAGTGGAGCTGAGGCGTTCGTCGGAACCGGAACCCCAGGAGAAGCTGGAGCTTCATGTGCTGCTGGAGCTTTGTCGCCCCTTTATGTACCTACAGTATCAAGGTATTCGGTGAACATGTACAAGTAAAATTTGTTGCAGGAATTGACCGAGGCAAAAGATTCGAAGTGTACCTTCGGAGGCACCGTGAGGTAAAATCGTCGGGTCTTCCAGGACTTCGTACATCCGAAGGATTTCGTTGAGGTCGTCCCCTGAAGTCCTCTCAGATGTAGTCGCCGCTGGAACCTCAACCTCCGCAGTGATCACCCCCGTTACGGGTGAGTTGGGGGCGATGATCTCTGGCTCCGAGCTCACGATAGCGGGCACAGGAGTGTGTGCCGTGTCTACCTCCGCAGCCTCTCGGGCAGAAGCTTCGGCTAGGACCCCTACTGCGTCTTCATCACCGTCCAGGAGTTAGTTGAGGAGGGATATTCACCATCTTCTTCTTCTTGGTGGGAGTCTTGCTGGCCTTTTTTGGGGGCTCGGTGACGGATTTCCTCTTCCGAGGAGCCGCTCCAGCCGGGTTAAAATCCGGCAGAGGAGGGGGCACCATCCTGAGGGCTCCCCACACTCTGTTGGAGCGCTCCCAGCTCCCCATGAGCTCCATCCTCTTCTGCCTTTCGGCCACCGTAAGGGGCTCGGAGGACCTGTTCGGTGGCCCGTGCTATCTGCTCCAGAGCTAACGCTAGTGGATCCGCTGAAAAAAGAGGTAACACATTATAAGTATGTTATTTTCGTCATCTAACATATTATTGCAGGAGTCAGAGTCTTACCTAAAGTTCGGAGCTCACCCTCCGAAGCTTGTTGAAATACTATCGGCCAGTTGGCCCCGAGGGGTGGAATCCGAAGAGCAATAAACTCTTCGGCAAGGTCGCGCATGCTCATGCGGCTAGCCACCAAAGTCAGTAGCCCTAGCCGCGTTGAGAGCAGGCTAGGGTCCGGAGTAAGCTCCGCCTCCTTCCGGAACCAGATCTCCTGAAGGGGTCCAGCGAGAGGGGAGTCCTCTCCAACTTCGGCGTAGAACCACCGAAAGATCTAGTTGGTGTACCAACGGTCGTTGATGGCCTTCACTAGAAAGTGTTGGGCGTGCTCCCTCTGCAGCTGGAAGTTGACGCTGCCGAAGGTTGTTATCACCTTAGTGTCCCCGCAGCCATCTTGCGGCTTCGGATGGCAGATGGCTTCGTGGGTGGCGGCGAAGACCTCCGATCTCCCCTCGCACCCTTTGGCCCAAAGCGCCCATTCGAAGACAGCAAGGCGGGCGATGGCATTGGGAGAAAGCTGGGGCAAAGTGATGTGGAACATGTCCAATACCTCTGCTAAGAAGTTGATGGCCGGAAGCCCCAAGCCTGCCTTGAAGAAGGCCTCGAAGACCATGACCTCTCCGCTCCATGGCCGAGGAGTTGATTCCGGCCCGGGGACTCGAGTCCTCATTCTGGTCCCTAGTTTCCCTTCCACGGCCTCTTCGATGGACTCTGCGGTGCTTGTGGATTGGCCGATGAGGAAGCTTTAGGGGATTTTCTTCTTGGATGGCGGGCGGAGCTTCCGGGGGTTCTTGGGCCAAGCGTCGCCCGGAGCTCCCGCCATTGCCGCTACGGCCAAAGCTGCCCACACTTGCCTCTGCGCCAGGGTGCCTGCCGCCGACGGCACGGTGTGGCTAGTTCTCACCATGGCTTGGTGGCTCCGGAGGTTGTGAGGATTGAAGGTTGGAGAAAGTGAATGCGGATGCTAGGCACGGTAAAAAGTTCCAGGTAAATTCAAATCCCCTTTTTATAACCGTCGGCTAGTTGTTGTGCTTCGATTGCATTCACACTGTAGGTTCGGCTTCCGTCACTGGCAGGTGGGCCCAGGGAGCGGAACAGTGTGAGTCCACCGTAAATTTCGACCGTTACCTTTTATAGAGTGTAACGGCTACTTGCGCAGTAACGGTTATAATCAAACGGCTCGTCATGACGTTTGGGCTTCGTAACGTTTCTATTTCCCACGAAGTGTTCACACGGCAGTTGGGGGCTCGAAGCCGTAATCCGAATGCCTCAAATCAGAGATCCTTCGAAAAACTGTAATGTGTCAGAATACGAAAATGTTCCTTGCGTATACTGCCTTCCTTCTATATAGGTAAAAATCGGAGATGCGTATTCGAGGGGCTACTGTTGGGGGAAAATGCTTCACTTTCAGGACTTAGAGATTGACAGTTCAAAAGGACTTATCAGCTTCGGAGCTGATGGGTTCATGCTCGAAGGCGAAGGAGTCGTGAAGTCGAAGGGTGCTTCGATCCATGATCCGAAGGAACCCTCCGCACGATATGAGGCTTCGGAGCCAAACGACATGATTGATAATATGTTTGGCTTATCTACTTGCTTTGGATAGATTTTACCATTTTAACCCTGTTCAGGGTACCGAATAGTTTCCACTATGTCGGTTGTAATCAAGGGGTAAATAGGTCTTTTCCTTAGACTGTTTTGCCTATAAATACCCTCCTCCTTACCCTGTAATAGGGATCGAAGACTCAACTATTCTAATACACATATTCAGACTACTTAATCTATTATACATTCGGAGGCTTGAGATAGTTCTTAATCACGAACTCATTGTTTGTCTGTTCTTGATCTCAGAGAACCTGTTAGCGTAATCTTCTACGCCAACAGTACTGAAAACCATTCCTAGCCATGTGACTCATTTGACCAAACACATCAGTATGTACGATGGCCAATAGTTCACTCGCCCTCTCACTCTGTCCAGTGAAAGGAATCTTTGTCATTTTGCCAGTAAGCAAGACTCGCATGTGTCATATGATTCAAAATCAAATGACTCCAAAAGTCCATCACTATGGAGCTTCTGCACGCGCTTCTCAGTTATATGACCCAAATGACAATGCCAAATGTAGGTAGGATTCAAATCATTGAGTCAATTTTTCTTAGTACTATTGTTATAAATGTGTGCATCTTCAAGACTCAGAATATGTAATCCATTCACTAATGGACAAACACCACAGAGCATGCCATTCAACAATATTGAACAACTCTTGTCCTTTATTACGAATTAAAAACAATCTTCCTCTAAACATGATGAAGAGATAATGTTTCTACCTAAGGCGGGAATGAAATAATAATTATTTAACTCCAAACCTTTGCACCGATGGAAGCAACAACGAATAAACACCGATGGCCAAGGCTGCAACCTTTGCACGATTCTCGACACGGACATCCAACTCACCACTTGCACACTTTCTTACTCTACTTAGCCCCTGCAATGATTTGCATGTATGAATCATCAATCTAGTATCAAATACCCATGAATCATTTGGACGAGTAGCTAGATTAATTTCAATAACATTAATACGTGATGTGGAAGTCACAGTTCCCTTCTTGTTCTTCTGCTCTTCCAGGTACACCTTGCAATTGCACTTCCAATGCCCAAGCTTGTGGCAGTGGTGGCACACATCAGAGCCAACAGGACCCGACTTGGACTTTCCAACCGATTTAGACTTTGCACTAGAGATCGAATCTATAGTCTTAGCCTTGCCCTTCCTCTTTCTCTTTTTGCACTCCTTATGAACCAACATCACTTGATTATGAGACTTCCTGATACTCTATTTTTGCACTCCTTATGAACCAATCATGTTGTAATTCATGATGAAAGGATTAAAGCTCAGTGGGAGCGACTGGAGAATGACATGAATAGCTAGGTACAGATCCAGTGGGGTACCCAGTCTCTCTAGAGTCTCAATGTAACCAATCATCCTGATCAAATGAGGACTCACTATGCTCCCTTCAGCCAACCTACTCCCAAACAAGGACTTAGACAAATTGTATCTCTCTGCCCTTGCCTGGTTCTAAAACATGCCCTTGAGACCTATGATCATATCATAAGCATCACGTTCCTCATATTGTTTCTGAAACTCAAAGGACATGCAGGAAAGCATTAGACAACTCACATCCACATAATCACTAGCATGCTTCTCATAAGCACGCTGGTCTGCTGCAGAAGCATCCTCTCCTAGTTCATCGAGGTGATGTTCCTCTAGAACATAATCCTTTTTCTCTTATTTAAGAACGATTCTCAAATTTCGATACAAATCCATAAAGTTTGTTCCAAATAATTTCTCACGTTCAAGAATAGATAGCAAATTAAAATCTGGAGTGTCTTAACAGAAGAAGTAATAGGTGCCATGATCTACAAAAGATTAAATATAAGGATCAACACTATGCAATGTTTATCTTATATACCTATTGACATGAAAATGCGCCCTCACACTTGGGTTAGTTCGATGATCCAAAAGAACGTGGATACTTAGGGATAAACCTAAGTGTGACGTGGTGCTGACATCATGTTCTGATGAATCCTTAGCGGTTGTACACTACTACAAAACGTCACTGTAGTGGCATTGGGCAAAACCACTGTAGTGGCGGGCCATTAGATGCCCGCCACTACAGTTGCTGGTGCTGACGGCAGCACCGGCACCCGCCACTATTGTTGGTAAAGTAGTGGCGGTCGGTGCTGACGTCATCCCGGACCGCCACTATTGTACCAATAGAAGTGGCGGGCGTTGGTGCTGCCCGCCGCTGCTAATATGGCCGCCACTAAAGTATTGATGACATCACTTGCGACCGCCACTACTATTCTAGCTATAAATGCGCAGCTTCTTCCTTCCCGAGCTCTACCGGAGTTCGCATTTAATTTTGTCCGTACAATGGCGACAAAAATCTAGATAAAGAGGGGGGAGGCTTTGTTTTCGTTTCTTTTGAAGGATTTCATTCTAGGAGGTAAATCCATGCCGAATCTCACATTTATTTTGTATTTAATCATGTATACAATGAGTTATTAGCGTTTTACTAATTTAGGGTTTGTGAATAGAAATTTTCAAATAATCTTCCATTTACAGTGTTACCTTCTCCCAAATGAACAAATATGACCCTCCTCACAATTATTCATCACTTGTATATTGATTTACGTCATTTTAATCTCTTTTTTAATTTTATTTATGATTATAGATCTAGAGTTATGTTGTTTGGAGAGAGAGAAACCAATATAGTTAATTTATTTAATAATTTTTTCTGCTTAATAAATAGTTTTAATTAAAGCATTGATTTTTAATTAATGTTGTTATGAGCGATAATAAATCAATATATTTTCAATTTGTAAATTACTAAAATTAACAATAATGAATTTATTAATATTTTTTCAAATAATATATGTTTTAGATGGAGCACAGGTCCTGGATGTACTCGTCCAATGACGGAGATGTGGTGGCATATTTTAACAGAGTAACTGAATTTACTGAAGCTGCCGCACAATATGCTTCCCATCAGAGTGAAGAGGCAATATATTGTCCTTGTAAAGTTTGTAAAAACGAAGCGATGTATCCGTGTTCTGATCGTGAAACCATACGATTTCACTTGTTGAAAAATGGTTTCGTGAAGAACTATTATATATGGACGAAACATGGTGAGATGGGCCAAAATCCTCTCGAAGATTCTGATGTGCCGCAAGATGCTCATCAACATAGAAGAGGTTGTGATCATACATCTGACATAACACATGATGATGTTGATCAAGATGATGATGATGACGCCTTTGATGTGGAGGAACTGATGCGAAATGTTGTGCCTGAGGTGTTGTTGCAGAGAACTACAACCAAAGGATACGATAACTTTGAAACACTTGACACAGCATCAAAAAACCTTCTTTACGAGGAACGCCATGGATGCGATAAGCGGTATACTGTGTTGTACACAATTCTTGAGCTTATGAAACTGAAGGCCAGCAATGGATGGTCTGACACTAGTTTTTCAGATCTTTTACAACTCCTAAAAAGGTTTTGCCAAAACCCAATGGTTTACCATCTGATACGTACCAAGCAAAGAAGATGATTTGTCTGTTGACTTTGGGTGTTCAGTAGATTCATGCATGCCCGAACCACTGTATCCTATATCGAAAAGAGTATGGATTGTTAGAGAGATGTCCGTAGTGCAACGTGAGTCCATACAAACATCCAAATGACTATGTGGAGGACTACAATCACCACCAGAAGAAGAATAATAAGAGGTTGCAGAAGAGGAATAAAAATGTTATTGAAGACCATCCTGGAAAAAAGACGGAGAGGAAAGTTCTAGCCTTAGTAATGTGGTACCTATCGGTGATTGATCGCTTGAAACGTATGTTCTCTAATCCTAGAGATGCTGAACTATTAATCTGGCATTTCGCAGGGCGAAAGAATGACGGAAAACTTCGGCACCCTGCGGATGCTAGGCAGTGGAAATCATTTGACCTGGCCCATCCAGATTTCTCGGACGATCTTAGAAATATCAGGATGGGACTTAGCACTGATGGAATGAATCCCCTCGGTGAGATGAGGAACCCACATTGATATTTTTCTAGAACCTTTGATGGAGGATATGAAACGTCTATGGGAACATGGTGTATGTGTGTGGGATGAGCACAAGAAAGAGCACTTCAATCTAAGAGCCATAATCTTTTGCTACATAGCTGACAACCCAGGACGCATGTCCCTAACAGGACAGGTTAAAGGAAAGACAGCATGTGTAGTGTGTGTGGACCAGACAGAATCTATGCATCTTCCATCATTCGTTAAGACGATATATATGCGACATCGCAGATTTTTACCAAAAAACCACAAATATCGAAGAAATAGGAACCATTTCGACGGTACAATCGAGCTTGGACAGCCTCCACGAAATCGAGATGGCAAATTTCAATTCGAAATGGTAAAGAATATCAAAGTTGTTTTCGGAAAGAAGAGGAAGAAATCTGAAAAAATTTCAAAGGACGCTCCATTTAAAAAGCAGTCGATCTTCTTTAGATATTTGCCCTATTGGAAGGAGTTGGAGATTGGTCATGCTATCGATACAATGCACGTTGAGAAGAATGTCTTCGAAAGCACTATCGGTATTTTGTTAGACATACCGGGCAAATCAAAAGATGGACTCAAAGTACGAAGGGACCTTCAAACTCTCGGAATTAGATCCGAGCTTCACCCACAGGAAAGGGCCAATGGAAAATTTTTCCTTCCGGCTGCTAGCTATAACCTCACAATTGACGAGAAAAGATCAATCTGCAGGTGTCTACATGGAATTAGAGTTCCAACAGGATTCTCAATGAATATAAAGAATATTGTCTCCGTAGTAGATTTGAGGATGAGCGGCTACAACACTCATGATTGTCATGTTATGCTTGGGCTATTCCTCGCCATCGCGGTAAGAGGAGTCAAACTGATGCGTCACGGGGTCTCGATCTTCACGACGTAGGATCGATCTTCAGATAACTAGCTATAGAATAGTCGGATAACTTGCTGCAAGCAGCGATAACTAGTGCAACCTGGCAAATAAAACTCGAAGCCAACCACCGTCTTTAACCGTCAACCTGAATCGAGGATTCGCCCAACCACACTCTCAAAGAACCAACCAACACAGCCTACAATCAATCAAGGAGGACCTTGAAGGGAGTAGGAGCACCAATTGGGAGTGGATAAAGCCGCCGCTTCTGTAATCCCGCGAAGGAAATCACAAGAGCAAGGAGGGTAGAGATCTCTCTCTGAATTTGTTAGCACGCAACTGAACAAGGGGTTCTATATTCAATAATCAAAAGTGCCGATTACAATGGTGCTAGGGGGTATTTATACAAGGAGTAGACCTTGAAGATAGGTGCGAACACGAAACGAAAATACTAGGCGAACTATGTGAAAACGAATCAGCTTCTGGAGAGTTTCCGCGTGGCTGTTGGTCTTCTGAGCGGTCTTCGGTATTTCAGCAATAACTCCTCCTTGGAAGCTTCAATTCACGAACGGTTGGATCCCTTGGAAAGGTGACTTGATAAGCTTTCACACCATGTATAATATGCACCATGTAACTCAGTAGAATGATGCAGTTTTAATACAAGAACATTGACTTCATGCAGACTATTGACCTTCGGACCAGCAAGCACTAAAACTGGTCGGACGCCTTCATGCAAACTTCAAATTGGTCGGGGTTAGATTCATTAGAAACTAGACTTCAAGATTTTTCCAAAAAGTGCTCATTTGCCTTCATAGATTTTGTAAATCAAAAGTTATGATTATTTCTTTGAGACGATTCTGCAGGACTGGCTTGGTTCGAGCATGATTCTTCTATGTGTCCATTTCCTTGTGAGTTCTTGTCATCCTTCTTGGTAAACCTGAGCATTAGCAATGTACACGACTTAGGTAGTATATAACTCTCATTAATAGTAAAATGAATTTCACAAAGTAGCGCGTGCACCTCTTGTTGAAGCTTCTTAGCTCGACTGCGTGTAATTGGTCCATCAAAAACATGTATTGGAGTCGCTGTGGTCGAAGTGGTCGGTGTAGAGGTTGGAGTGGTCGGCGTGGTCATATCATCCTCCCCCTCTTGAAAAGGAGTCATCCTCGACTCTAAAATGTCTTCACTTGTGAATGCTGATAGGTCAGCAACATTGAAGGAGTTGCTTACGCCATAGCTTGGTGGAAGGTCAATCTTGTATGCATTATCGTTGATCTTGGCAAGAACACAAAATGGACCATCCCCTCGTGGCATCAGCTTGGACTTGCGCTTATCAGGAAAGCGATCTTTACGCAAGTGAATCCACACCAAATCTCCTGGTTCAAACGACACCTTCTGATGGACCGGAAACGGCGACCAGAGGGGGGGTGAATGGGAGCTTTTAAAATTTCTGGCTAAAAACTTAGCCTTCGGTTCTGTTCTGTCTTCTGCGGAACAGGCTTCGAACACAGCCTTCGAAGGTCTGGTTCGGAGGTACTTCGACACCTTCGAACACAGGCTTCGGAGTGGCAAAAGTTCGAAGCCAAGAAGACTTCGCTCCACTTACAACCCTCGAAAATCTACTCTGCTAAGTCAGTGCAGGCTCCGCACACAAGGTGCTTCGAGCAGGCTTCGCACTTCACCCTTCGCAAGAGTGGACAGCCCTTTGAGGACTTCAACCAAGTACTTGGCGACAGCAACTGGTGCTGGGCTTCGTACGCGAAGGTCTACACGCACACAGGACGGACTATGCTAAAGGCTACGACACAAGAAGCAAAACGGGCCTCGGTCAGGGCTACGCTAGTAAGCAGCGAGGTTACACCTCCTGTTACACAGAGCGAAAGCACACTAACAAAGCACACCTCGCACGAAAAACTACCTTCGCCTCAACAGGCTTCGGTGCACTAAAATAGCGAAGTATGCAATGCGAGCTCAAGCAAAAAGCACAAGAAAAACAGGGCTTCGCCGCTTGAACAGGGAACACTGAAATAAATTGAACTCAGAATGAATACAGCGAGGTCTGTCTACAGGAGCTCAACAGTAAATGCTCAAAGTGTTGAATGTTACCTACCGAGCCCCCATATTTATAGCCCACGGCTTCATCCTAAGGAAGTGACTACTTTACCCCTAGGGTTTACATCCATTTTGTCTCTACAGAACTAAGGGGTACAAAAGGTAGTCCACCTTTATTTTGGAGGCTTCTCTGTCAGCTGCAGAGGGGACAGTGTCAGCCTTTTTCAGAACAGACAGTGTCAGCCTTTACAGTGTTGACTTCTGGAACCTCCCTTCGCACCGGAGGGTGCGGAAGCTTCGGCGAGAAGCCTGCAGCCTGTTGGCCTTCGCTCCGCCGAAGAAGTCCTTCGATACAGTGACGGTTTTAAGCCGAAGCCGTCAAAGCCCCTTGGGCCTTCGCACCACCACCTCCGGAGTGGATTACCACGGCTTCGCAGCTACTCCGAGCTCGAACACCGTCCGTCCGTGTACCGAAGCCATGCATGGCCGAAGCACCTCAAGTCAACCTCACTCCGAAGCCCCACCTTCGGAGTACCACCCTTCGAAGTCCCTCCTTCGTCCAAGGCCTCCGCATGAAGCATTCCATGAGCACTCCGTCGCAGTGTCTCACTCCGAGCACACACCTCGACGAGCCTCACCCGGACCATGCCTTCGATGCACCTCGACTTCTGAGACCTTCGTCGGGTACCTTCGAGTGTCTCCCTCCGGAGCACACTTCGAACCCTTGCCTCCGCAGAGGACTTGGTCCACCAACTCCGAAGTCACTCCATTCGGAGTACCTTCGAAGTGCCTCACCTCCGAGGACTTTGTCTCGGAGTACCTTCAGCCGGAGCCACGCTCCGCACTCTCTGCCTTCACCTGGCACGTCTCGACCCGAGGACCGACCTGGACCACCTTCGCAGCCACCGTGACGGAGCTCCCCGCTCCCCTGGCATCAAGCCTCCCGCTTGACCCAGGTTCACCCGGCTCGAACCCTGTCCGTCGCCTCCGAAGTCCCTGCGCACCACAGACAAGCAAACAAGTGTATCCAGTACTCCGGTGACCTCTCCGGGTAAGCAACCTCCGGTACACACTCCGGTGTACCGCCCAAAGTACCGAAGCCATCGGTACGAACCCTGTCATCGTGTACTGCCGGACCCCTCCGACGAGCACACTCCGCTGCACAGCTGCAGCAAGCAAACACCTCCGAACACCCTTCGGAGAACCACCTCCGAAGGTACCCTTCGAACAGAGGGTAAATAATCCTGTCAATCACTCATCACATACACCGAACCACCCTTGGTTTCTCAATCTCCCCCTTGATGAGTGCATTGACAATCAAATCCAAGTTCAAGAAAATTTAAAAACTTTCAGCACACAAGTGACCATAAAAACTCAAAAAGAGCCAAAGCATGTCACTTGATAAATGAATTTTTCTCCCCCTTTGTAAAAGAGTAAAAGCCCCTTCGGCAAATCTCCCCTTGATAAGAACTCCCCCTGAGTTGAGCAAATTTTTCTCCCCCTTTAAAAATTATGCCTACTTGCGGCAGAGAACATAGCAAACCTCTCCCCCTTTGGCAATGCAAGCATCAAGGAGCATTCAAAAGATGCAAAGCTTCGAAATGAATAGAATTGCAAAGACATATAATGCAAAAATATGCCAACATTAAAACTAAAGATCATGTGCTCAGCTCATTTTAACAATCTGTGAAACAAGATGATGGCATGTGATTTTGTCATTTTAAGATAAAAGCATCACCACTTAATCATAGCAGCTAGACATGTGAAGGCAAGGACTGCGCAAAGCTAACAAATTCTACCCTAGACAGACAAGTCTTGTTCAAAAGGAGCTGGGAAAGCAAACTTGATGATCAATTAATTTTGCTGTTCTTTTTCTTAATGTCAGGGGTTATTTGTTTGTCCACCTTATACTTTCCAATCAAGCCAAGCCTAGGCATGAAAGCCATCTGAAGCTTAAGGCGGTGATTTTGGCATACACTACACTATCCCAGTTCAGACCAAAGTGCAATGGTAAGCAGTCTAGAATAGAGTAGTGCTACAAACAAACCCTCCTGGATCTTTTCATTTAAACCAGGCAAATCATGGATTTTTGATTTTGATTCAGATGAATGAAATATTTTGATGAATATCCATGAATAAAGAACACATTTTTCAAGTTGCAAATTTTAGCATCCAAGGAACAGTGTCTTACTGTCAAGTAGATAAAAGATAGCTAAAAGCAGTCCAGCCTAAACAAGCTAGATACAAGATTATGCGGTGAGCAAGTTTTGATTTTAGAAAATAAAACATCATGCACAATCAATGTTCCAGACATATTTCATAGAGCTGAGCAGTCATGATTTCTTTGAATTAAAAGCAGGCATATAATAGCAAAAGATGTAAGTGCAATTCCACACATAATGAGCATATGCAAGACAATTAACATCAGCTCCCCCTCACAAAATGCCGTAAGGGTGACAAATGCCAAGTTCCCCACGCAAGTAAGCAAATCGAGAAGCATCGAGGGGTTTTGTAAAAATATCGGCAAGCTGGTGTTGGGTATCAACATATTGAAGTTCAATATCACCCTTCTCATTGTGATCTCTGAGAAAATGATACCGTACATCAATGTGTTTGGTTCTGGAGTGCTGAACCGGGTTGTTTGCAATACAAATAGCACTAGTGTTGTCACAGAAAAGTGGAACACTCTTATAATCTAACCCGAAATCCCGCAAGGTGGAAACCATCCACAAAATCTGAGAGCAACAGCTAGCTGCAGCAACATATTCGGCCTCAGCCGTTGATTGTGCAACACTAGACTGTTTGCGGGAAGACCAGCAAACCAGTGAAGTACCCAGAAAATGACAAGTACCAGAGGTACTCTTCCTATCAATTCTACACCCAGCAAAATCCGCATCTGAATAACCTCTAAGACATAAAGATGAAGACGATGAATACCATATGCCAAATTCAAGGGTGTGTTTGAGATACCTTAGGATGCGCTTTACCGCTTGGCGGTGCGAAGCTCGTGGGGAAGCCTGAAAACGAGCGCACAGACACACAGCGAAGTGTATGTCCGGCCTCGTGGCAGTCAAGTAGAGGAGGGAGCCGATCATGCTCCGGAACTCCTTCTGATCTACGGCTTCTCCATCTTCGTCAGGGTCCAATGCTACAGATGTAGCCATTGGAGTGGCGAGAGGCTTCGCATCGGACATGTCGAACTTCTTGAGCAGGTCCTTGGTGTACTTTGTCTGGTGGACAAAAGTACCTTGTTTGCATTGCTTGATTTGTAAACCAAGGAAAAAGGTGAGTTCACCCATCATTGACATTTCAAACTCCCTGCTCATGGTATCTGCAAACTCGGCAACCAAAGCATGAGAAGAGCCACCAAAGATGATATCATCCACATAAATCTGAACTAGGAGGAAATCTTTGCCATGCTTGAGAGTAAACAAAGTTTTATCAACAGAGCCCATCAAATACCCTCGCTCAAGCAGAAAAGACTTAAGTCTATCATACCAAGCCCGAGGGGCCTGCTTGAGTCCATAAAGAGCCTTATGAAGTTTAAGGACTTTATGTGGGTACTTGGGGTTTTCAAAACCAGGGGGTTGTTTTACATAAACATCTTCACCTATGAAGCCATTAAGAAAAGCACTTTTGACATCCATTTGATAGAGTTTGAATCCCCGGGATGTCGCAAAGGCAAGCAAAATCCTAATGGCCTCAAGGCGAGCAACAGGTGCAAAAGTTTCAGTAAAATCAATCCCTTCTAGTTGAGAAAAGCCCTGAGCTACAAGTCTAGCCTTATTTCTAACAATTGTTCCATCCTCCCCTTGTTTATTTTTAAAAATCCATTTTGTTCCAATAAAATGAACATTTGGTGGAGGATCAACTAAAGTCCAGACTTGGTTTCTTTCAAAATTCTCAAGCTCTTCATGCATGGCATTGATCCAACTAGAATCAGAAAGTGCATGACTAACATCTAAAGGCTCGAAAGAAGCAACAAAAGCAGCATTAGTGAAATGAGCGTGAGAACGTGTTACCCTTTGATCAAGCTCACCAATGATCTGCTCGGGAGGGTGCATCCTTTGAACATGGTGTGGAGCCTCGCGGCGGGATGCAGTCTCCCCCTCAACTTGTGCATTGGAGTGGTCCAAGATGACCGATGTTGAGGTAGTCGCTTCGGGACCTCGTGCCGAAGTAGTTGAAGCGAGGTCAGCTTCGGGGGTTGACGTCGAGGGTAGTAGGGGATCATCCTCGAATTCTCCGGGATCTTCGTCTTCGAATAAGGTCTGTTCCATGTCGTGTTCATTTGCCTGTTCAAAAGCAGAACTAACAGAGGGGGTTGATTCATCAAAAGTCACATCACATGACTCGATGACAGTGTTAGATTCCAAGTTATAAACACGATAAGAATGACCATGAGTAGTATAACCCAAAAAGATCCCGTCAGAAGATCGCGACTCAAATTTATCTAAGTTACCACGTTTTAGGATAAAGCAGCGACAGCCAAAACTCGAAGATGAGTAACCTTGGGCTGTCTCCCAAAACGCAGCTCATAAGATGTCAAATTTAAAATTGAGCGCAAGAAAATTCGGTTGAGATGTAACATGCAGTGTTCATGGCCTCAGCCCAGAATTTTCTAGGAGTCCTATGCTCATCAAGCATCGTCCTAGCCATCTCAACCAAAGTGCGGTTTTTCCTCTCAACAACACCGTTCTGTTGAGGAACCCGCGGAGCAGAGAATTGATGTTCTATGCCATGCTCCATGCAAAAGTCAACAAAGAGACTATTTTTGAACTCGGTGCCATTATAGCTTCGAATGAATTTTAATGCACCTGGGAGTTCAGTGAAAAGTCTCAAAGCCAAGCTCCGAAAGTGTGGAAAACACTTCATCCTTGCTGGCAAGAAAGAAGACCCAAGAGTAGCGAGAGAAATCGTCGACAATAACAAGTACATACCACTTGCCACCTAAAGAACTAACCCGAGAAGGA